>JAWQFJ010002112.1:15000-117500 GCA_034096865.1 Theodoxus fluviatilis | reverse complement strand
AAGTCACGTGACCAACCTGTGTCAGAGATACTATATCTCTGTGTTCAGAATGGAGAAAATACTGTGGAATATTTGGTTGTTTCCTTCTCGATCTTCTTTCGTTTCCCAAGGGTCGCCTGGTTAGAGTACCAGCGACAGCGTGTCATGTCCAGTCTCCTGATAAGGGGGGGAGGTAGCTGACCACTCGTCACTC
Source organism: Theodoxus fluviatilis (assembly GCA_034096865.1). NCBI lineage: Eukaryota > Metazoa > Mollusca > Gastropoda > Cycloneritida > Neritidae > Theodoxus > Theodoxus fluviatilis. The sequence continues at coordinate 117,307 of JAWQFJ010002112.1, read as the reverse complement.
ATCTGACCTGTGTGGACGTAGGAGTTTGGAAATCCACACCACGGCTGTGTCCACCGAACCGTGAAGCACGGGTCTCTCCGTGCACGCTTTGCGATTTTGCGGCATTCGTAGTCAGGTCGGGAAAGTGACCGGCGTCTACCGGAGCTCAGTCGCTTTCTCTCCAGCCACTCTTGTTTACTTGACCCCAGTTCCTCTTTGCCTTCACGGTCGAGCTTGGCCTCTGTACTAAACAATCAGTCGGAGTGACTAGCGTTGCGTGTCAGTTTGTCAGGCGGTCCTGTTGAGCGAGTCGTTGGTATGCCGCAGATCCTCGTGTCGATTTGCTGTGTCTTATCCGGAGTATCAGCATACTTCAAGGGAGTTCCCCCCTCATTTTCACTGAGACAGCTGGCTGTGCTGACTGAGGAGCCGATTGCGAACAAGCTGACAGGCTCGCTGAAAAAGAAATCCTACAGTGAACGGCTGGCCGCCTTGAAGCTACCCTGTCTAGAGCATCGACGCAAGAGGGGGGACATGATCGAAGTCTACAAGTACCTACATGGCATATATTGGACACAGCGCCCCCAGTTCTCCCTCTTCACTGGTAGAGACACCAGAGCAAAGATTATTGGTTACACAAAGATAACTTTTCTCCCATCTCTCCCGCCCCTGGGATTGAACCACGGCACAGCGCCTCGCTGCAAAGCCCAACGCCTTAGCATGCTGGACCATCTACACCTCCCCAAAAAGAGGCTATCAATAGCCCAGCAGAGGCTTCGGGTTGGCTTTGAACTCATGAGGGCACTGGGATGTGGGCTGCCAGGATCTTTTTATTATGACGTAAACTAAACACCATGGATTTCTGGGAAGATCCCACAGACATCACAACTTTCATTCTTGTTGGCACGTAAAGACGTTTAACCAACAGGTGCATCAATCGATGTTCACCTATGCATTCATGCACAATCATGCACACATTCATACCAGACAAGTGACAAGACAGGGTCGCAGCAATCCCAGGGGCGGGAGAGATGGGAGAAAAGTTATGTTGATCGAGGAAAATTGCTGCGACCCTGTCTTGTCACTTTGTCTGGTATGAATGTGTGCATGATTGTGCATGAATGCATAGGTGAACATCGATTGATGCACCTGTTGGTTAAACGTCTTTACGTGCCAACAAGAATGAAAGTTGTGATGTCTGTGGGATCTTCCCAGAAATCCATGGTGTTTAGTTTACGTCATAATAAAAAGATCCTGGCAGCCCACATCCCAGTGCTCTCCCCTTGTGCCCTCATGAGTTCAAAGCCAACCCGAAGCCTCTGCTGGGCTATTGATAGCCTCTTTTTGGGGAGGTGTAGATGGTCCAGCATGCTAAGGCGTTGGGCTTTGCAGCGAGGCGCTGTGCCGTGGTTCAATCCCAGGGGCGGGAGAGATGGGAGAAAAGTCATGTTGATCGAGGAAAATTGCTGCGACCCTGTCTTGTCACTTTGTCTGGTATGAATGTGTGCATGATTGTGCATGAATGCATAGGTGAACATCGATTGATGCACCTGTTGGTTAAACGTCTTTACGTGCCAACAAGAATGAAAGTTGTGATGTCTGTGGGATCTTCCCAGAAATCCATGGTGTTTAGTTTACACAAAGATAGTTCATTAGCTCATTGTTGTGAGGATCGAGACACGTTGAGCCCCAAGCGGAAAGGAATATGGGTGAATCAAGGGATGTAATCACACCGCTTAGAGACATGTAAAACTGCTTGTTTGTCGACGCGTTTCTAATGCATTCCGATCATGTTTGTGAATAAATTTACGGTGTAATGTGTAATAAAATGATTGCTGCAATAATGGAGGTGTTTTGGCTTTGTTTTTTGTAGCAGGCGTTGTGAAATCGAAATATTTGGTTCATCGAAATGGATGGTTCTGCGCATGTCCGTGAGCCTATAGTCCGTTTAAACATTGCTCTGTCAGTGGAGACGCTACTGACTTCGCACACAAAGATAGTTCATTAGCTCATTGTTGTGAAGGAATATGGGACGCCAAAAACATGGCGGAAAAACACAGGATTGCGAATGGCCACTGCAGCGCAATTAACTGTGGCAACAACAGAAAGAAACGCCCAGAGCTTTCGTACTTCAGGTCTCCACTGACAGAGCAATGTTGAAACGGACTATAGGCTCACGGACATGCGCAGAACCATCCATTTCGATGAACCAAATATTTCGATTTCACAACGCCTGCTACAAAAAAACAAAGCCAAAACACCCCCACTATTGCAGCAATTCATTTTATTACACATTACACCGTGAATTTATTCACAAACATGATCGGAACGCATCAGAAACGCGTCGACAAACAAGCAGTTTTACATGTCTCTAAGCGGTGTGATTACTTCCCTTGATTCACCCATATTCCTTCCCGCTTGGTGCGCTGCGTTTCCGAGCGTCTTGTAACTTTATATAGCAAAAGCTCGGCATGAGCTATCTTTGTGTAACCTATAATCTTTGACCAGAGGCAGTAGCCTGAAGCTAGACAAGCCCCGCCACAGACTCAGTGTCCGAGGCAACTTCTTCAGCGAGAGAGTAGTGAACATCTGAAACAGCCTGCCAGACCAAGTCGTGACGGCACAATCTGTGAACGCCTTTAAGGCCGGGTTAGACGCACACTGGACAGAGCTCCCTTCTATATACGAACCATAGTGCTACTTGTAACTTAACTTAAGGGCACGATCCCACCATGCGTGCCAAAGTTAGCCTAAAAGTTACAACGAAGACGACCCCAGCATCTCAAGCCTCAAGCATCTTACAAGTACAAGTACAAGTATGATCCCAGCGACACAGAAGCGAGTGTAAGTAGATACTTTGGAGTTCATGATCCACGGTGCGTTCTGTTTTTCTTTTTAGTTACTACTTTTGTGATCGTGCCCGACAAACCATTTTAAAACTGCTGAAGCAATTTTTGACCACACGCCACCCAAGTCGTCAGGGGTCTGAGTAATGTAATTGTCTTCTGCAGCTATACACAAAGTAAAAATGGTATTTGTACTTGCAGTTAACAAGTTTTCTCTAGTGTTTGCATTGAGCACGAGCTAATCGTGTGGTTGAAACATCTGATTTTGCCATTTTTAACCTGGTTGCCTCATGCATAGTCAGATTTTTACTTGAGCCCACCTTGACATTTGCTTTTCTTCCTCTGTGAACGCGAGAAGAGAAATCCGGAGCTTCGGGAGAAAGCCGTGAGAAAGGGAATCAATTGTTTGCATGGTAGCGCCCATGGTCACAAGAGAAAAAACAAGCCGTCCCTCTGTAACATCTGGTCGCAATTCCTTGTGAATCTGTGTTAGTGTATCCGTCTTAGGGAGTAATCAGACACATACTTTTCGCAATAATTTGATGCATTTCCTCGACAGAGGGTAGCAGCCCATGAACTGAAATCTCGTCCCGTATCAACAAAGGCTTAGCGCCACTGAAATTATGAGTGGCGAATATTGTTCTGCACAGCTACCGATGGAAACAAAATCTTGAACTTGTATGTACCTGAATGCCTGTGGGGGTAGTTGGCGATTGATCTCAACAAAACGCTGTAACGTGATTATTCGACTGTGTAAAGTTATCAGTGCACTAAGTCATTATACATTTGTCTAATATAAATTTACGTCACTTAAAAAATTAAATATTTCCTCTACGAACATTTTGTTTATATCTGGAATATGCATGAATAAATGCATACTATTCTGGTTGAAATAATCATATCATTTTATCAGTTTTCGAACCTTAGCCATGTTTTCTCATTCATGACCACATTTACAGCGGTTTGCTTCCGAGCAAGGCGGATGAGTATCGCGCGCAATGGCAGGCCTCTGTAAATAAGTCGTAGTTGCAAGGTTTCTCTCCAGCTCTACAAGTGCAAGATCTTTCCAAACAGACGACCATGCTTAGGGCTGTTGCGGAGCAGAGCTCACTTTGGATTACTCCCGTACTGCTGGTCTCGCTTCAATTGGCGACGAATAGCGAGGTCAAGCAGAGGGTATGTCGCAGATAGGAGTGTGTTCGTTGTTGTTTATGATCCATTTGTTTCTACTTTAGCATTTGATTACTGCAGACTCAGGAAAAACAACCGGCTTTTGCGAAAGCTATATATACTTGTAAATTGCAGATGGCGTGCAGATGTTACAAGTGTTCTCGCTCAGCCTCTACGTGATGAGTGTCTGCAACTTAACAAGATGAAGCCTGTTGCGATATTTTCGCAGGGATGTCATCAACACTACGGAGGGCAATTCGTTCTATGTTCGACTGCGCTGATTCCCTTTTGCCTGCTCTGAAACTGTCCAACTGTTGGTTATTTTCCTGACAAGATCTCGACGCTCGCGGTCTTTCCGTCGACACCAGGAGAGACACTACACCATTATATATCTGCTGGTCCCGTGCTCAGCCCTAATCGATTGCGAAAGAGATAGGAGACTGGAAGACAGTGGGTGTGATAGACCCGTGCACGGTGGGGGCTCAGGCCCTCTACCTGCACTGTCAGGGCTGCCCCTTATATAGAATTTGATCAAAATCTTCTTCACAGCAACTGTGACAGAGAGACTTTGCTCGAAGCTGAGCCAGTGTAATTCGGCAAGTGCCGGTGGCAGCAGTAGTTTGTGTGTGGAAGTGTTGAGATTCCTCAATCGTAGTTTGGAAATAGATGTGTCGTACTCCACTCACATGGAAATATTTTGGAGACAGACGACCTTATCTTGATAATGATCTCCTCGATAGCTTGTTGCATGCCTTGCCCTTAGACAGGACCACAGCGACAGACTTAGGCTGTGTGACTGTCTGAGAACCAGGTTCCTGCTCTGTTTTGGGTGTGAGGAGAGCTGTAAGAATGATGAACTCTCGAACTAGTTTCAATTTCATTTCCGGCTTATGTCACACCGGAAGATGTGTTAACCCAGCATGGCAGATCTGAAGCGAGACGGCAAAGAACTAATTTTAGTCAGAATTGGTCGCTTTCAGCTGCACTTCAACACAGCAGAAGTTCCCCTGTTTGCCCTACGGTGATCGCTCTGTTGCCTGCTTGATGAATGGCCGCAGAGCAGTGCACCCGAAAAGCCATTACAAGGCATGGCTGCTTGGAATGTTTTCTTGGAGAAGAAAAACAAACCGAAATGTCGAGAGCTTTTATTTTTTTGCATGGCGTGAAGTGGTTGGGCGAGAAGGAACAGTGGCTCAACCAGGCAGCAAATTGCTGCGGAGATCACTGCCAGCATTCCACTTCCTGTAGCGCTGTTCTCGTTGAAAACAAAGTGAACGAACGGAATTTTTCTTTGAAAGGATTTTAATCAACTTTTCCCGACGGGTGGTAGAAGAGTTCCCAAAGTCTACAAAAGGTTCAGACAGTTGTTTCGTCTTGTTCTGATGCAGCACAGAAGATGCGTTCTGGATGAAAGGCATCGTGATGTCTCTGAGGGATAAAAGCATCCTGGCTTTTATATATATGGAATGTGATGCTTCGGACAGAGTCCATAGTCTGTCTGATCACAAGATTATTGTGTCTCCGATACCAGTTTGTGGCAGATCTTTGATTGTTAGATTCCTGCTGTGCAGTTTTTTGGTTTTATGCTCGGTTTGGACATCTTGTATTTGTAGGTTTTCGTCCCTGGCCAATGACATGCATGCCCAGATAAAAAAATTCTATAGAAACTTCTATAGACTTTTGGTTATACGAATTCTATAGAATTCTATAGAAATTTCTCTAGAATTCTATAGAAATCTATAGAATTCTATAGAAATTATAACCAAAAGTCTATAGAAGTTTCTATAGAATTTTTTTCTCTGGGCATAGCTGAACCTTAGATCTATTTGAAACTAACAAGTGGCGAATGGCGCTTCAAAGAGACACAAAAAGGAAGGAATGACACGATGATCTGCGCTGAAAGAGATTGCATGTGCATGCAGAACTGTTGACATGATGACAAAAGAAAGGGCAGAGGCGTAAAAACACGTTTCCTCAGGTTTGAGAGATAAAAAAGGCTGTGACATTTTCGACCGCCGTTTTTAGACTTCTTTCTGTTGTTGTTCTGCTGTGATACAGCATGCGAAAGGATTAGGTTATGTTTGAATAACTTACGTGTCAAGTACTCTTCATAGAGATATTTGTTTTCGTATTTTGGTCAGCATTCGGTCGTGCTTGATACTTTCTTCGAATAATTACCGGCTGCGGCCTTCCGTTTCTGTCCTGCTTTCATCTGCAACAGCATGTGCTATTTTGGGTGTGAAGCGTTTCCTGATTTATTCCTGCGCCTTGCGTATAAGGAATGTTTACTTTACCTCGACAACAGCAAGGACGGGGTCACTTACCCAAACCCACGCATCGAACACAGCAGACTGGACAAAGTGCGACAGTCTTCCAGATGACAGAGGAGACAGCACGGGTTCGGTTTTCCACTCAAAGTCAATCCGATTCTCAGGGCGGCAGATGAAAAGTTGTTTTCAAATTCTCTGAGCCAGAGCGTTGCGTCCGGAAGCGACAACTGTCCGTGGGGATCAGGCTCAAAGGGAAAGGGCGACCAGGTTAATCGCGCCTCTCACTTGTTGTTGTTGTGTTCTGTCAGGGACTCCGTTTTAGCAGCAGCTGCTGGTTGGCTGAAATTGTGTGGGCGTGGCTGGAGGCTCTCTACCACATGCCACTTTTTCTCCCAGAGGAAATGAAACATGTCAGTCTAGAGCTGAATATGCAAACATCAGTGTCAGGATTTGTATAAGAAAATAGAGCGGCGGTGTAGGTCGAAGCACTGTTTCTAAAATAAACATGTCTTCCTGGGTAATTTCATTTCCTGCTTGGATGCCGGGAAGTTGAGGAGGTTAAAAACAAAACTCGTCCCAGACAGTCTTCGTCATTAGCTCCGGTTTTTAAATATTTTGTTTAAACATCGGCTCATTACTCTTGTTTTCTGCTTTTGTCAGAGGTAGATTGCTTGTTTACACTAGTTTACGTCAATTTTCTTGGCTCTCTTATCACCTCTTGAGTTGTCGTGTTATACACGATTTTTTTTAATGAAACCAATAATATATTCTTGTCTTCTTGCAGGATGTCGTTCTCGGCCGAGGAAGACGACTCGACACTCATGCGCTATGACGTATCTGCCTTCGATGACGCACTGCTGACTCTGGGTCACAACGTCACTCCCACGATAATGTCAGTGCTCAACGAGAGTACACCGTTGCCCCCGGGGTTCGCGCCCTTGGTTGTGCCCGTGTACCAGCAGGTCATTGTCATCCTCATGTACACCCTCATCATCGTCCTCGCCCTGGGTGGAAACCTCATCGTCGTCTTCACCGTGCTGCGCACGCGCTCCATGCACACCGTCATCAACCTCTTCATCGTCAGCCTGGCGGTGTCGGACATCCTGATGGCGGTGTTGTGCATCCCCTTCACCACCGTGGCCAACCTGCTTCTCAACTATTGGCCCTTCGGCTCCGTCATGTGCCCCGTCGTGCTCTTCCTGCAGACCGCCGCTGTCTTCCTCAGCAGCTTCACGCTGGTGGCCATGTCCATTGACCGCTACATCGCCATCATCTTCCCGCTCAGACTCAAGCTGACCAAGAAACAGGCGCTGTGGATCTTGGCCGCTGTCTGGGCTTCCACAGCCACCATCTCCATGCCCACCGCCATCTTCGCCAAGGTACTCTTTCTCTCTCTCTCTCTCTCTCTCTCTCTCTCTCTCTCTCTCTCCCCGTCTCTGTATCTTTTTTCTGTCTCCGTCTCTCTCTCTCTCGTTCTCTTTCTCTCCGTCTCTCTGTCTTTCTCTTCGTCTCTCCGTCTCTTTGTCTCTCTCTCTCTCTCACACACACACACACACACACACACACACACACACACACACACACACACACATACACACACGCGCGCGCGCGCGCAGAGAGAGGGAGAGAGGAAGAGGGGGAGGGGGGAAGGAGGCGGGAAGAACCTTGATATCTTATACAAAATTCACTCTGTCGTATTTACTACACAACTTCCGTCATAAAGTAGCTCGCCACTTTCCCAACAGTATATTTACGTTAAGGAAACTCTATCTGTCATCCCCTTTAACCATCGCTGTAACTGTTTCTATTAAAACCGTAGTAAATGTGTCCATTTCAAGTTGTAAGTGAAACTGGCATTGCAGCAAGCTCGTTGTCCAGAACTGGGAGGGAACCATAGCACCCATTCGCCTTGCGTAATCGCCAAATCTCAAACACTACGCCTAATCTCGTGGGGTGGGATGGGGAATGGGGTTGGGGGTCGGTGGGGAGAGGGGGTGGTGAACAAATAGCAATGCCAATGATCGATTCGTTGTATTAGTAAGGTATCTAGCGTTGTGGCAATTGTGCGAGCCGATGGAATGCATTGATTCAGTACTGGCTTGGGACGGCTTGAATGTCAATGTCTTTCGTTCTAACTAAACCTCATATGAGCCTCTTCAAACATGAAGCGCGAACATGTTAAATAAAAGAAGGTGAAGATGTAGTTTTACGCTGCGATTTATCACCCATGTCTGGGTCTTGAACCGCTTTCACACTTTACCCCCTGGTCTCTGGGCCGCACTGGGATGTTCATATCACTGTGGTGTGGTGGATTATTCCCTGAAGTCTGGCCCTCTCTTACTGCAGGTGCACAAGTACGTCAACGTCAGCACGGCACCGCAGTTCTGCGAGGAACTTTGGGAGGAGCCGTCACAGCGCTTCTGCTACACGTACAGCGTGCTGATACTGCAGTACTTTGTTCCCTTGACCGTCCTGGCCTTCACCTACGGCCACATCACCGTGGTCATGTGGCTGACCAAGCCCCCTGGAGAGGCGGTGTCCGCCAGAGACAGACGCATGGTGGAGTCCAAGAAGAAGGTAGGCATGCTGCCCTGGGCTGGATGGCATTTGGCTCCATGCGTGACTCATTTAGTGGGTCGCTGGGATAGCCGGTTGGTTGCGGTCACTAGATAGGGAAATAGTTCCTGAGACAGGCCGCACTATTGGACTCGTCCGAGGAGAGGGGTGTGGAAAAGACAGCAAAGCTGGCGGGCCACAACTTCTAATTGGCAAGCGATCTTAGTCAGTTAATCAGCTGTGAATCTTCAGGGATTGAAACACAGATTTACCACAAATACATGTCTATGAAGATTCGAAAAATCCTCGTAAAATCGCAGCCAATCAGATGCTGTGGCCCGCCAGCTTGTGTGACCCGCCAGCTTCGGTGTCTTTCCCACACCCCTCTCCTCGGACGAGTCCACTAGAATGGCTCGTCTACGGAACTTTTTTTCAAGATTGGTCTAATATGATTAGTCTTGGTGGGGTGGCTGAAATTATGATTGGTTGCTGAAGTCTGAGAATTTTTTTATTTGTTTCTCTCACATATATTACGTTTGAAAAGTCCTTCTGTTTACAATGTGATGAAGGCTCTCTCTCTCTCTCTCTCTCTCTCTCTCTCTCTCTCTCTCTCTATCTCTCTGTCTCTCTCTCTGTCTCTCTCTCTCTCTCTGGCGCTCTTTCTTTCTCTCTCGCTCTGTCTCTCTCTCTGGCTCTCTCTCTCTCGGTCTCTCTGTCTCTCTCTCTGTCTCTCTCTTTCTGTCTCTCTGTCTCTCTCTCTGTGTCTCTCTCTGTCTCTCTCTGTCTCTCTCTCTCTGTCTCTCTCTGTCTGTCTGTCTGTCTGTCTCTCTCTCTCTTTCTCTCTCTCTCTCTATATATATATATATCTCCCTCCCTCCCTCCCTTCCTCCCTCCCTCCCTCCCTTCCTCCCTCCCTCCCTCCCTCCCATTTTTTACTCTTACTCCCATACTCGCACTTTTCCAGAGCTATGCCCACGGGAAGTAATGTATTTTTTCATCATACATAAATACTTTTCCAACCCTGCATACAAGAAACGTAAGCATGAATAAAATGTTTAGCAAGTTCCATCTGGATGTCGCTTTATACAGCAGGGATTTTCATCAATCGCTTCATTTGAGTCACAAGATGGCTCCATGTGTTGATAGTGATCTGCGGTTTTCTAGTCTAAAGAAGTTGGCGCCTGGCGTTCTCCCCAGCGAAAATGCTGTGGGCTACAGCTTGCTATGGAGGAAGCTCTTTTTCACTTGCTAGTTTCCCCAAGATGACCATTCTATCAAGCCGTGGGGCGACTGTCCCAGTTCGGCCATGCAGATGAAACGCAGCCTTTCAGAGTTGCTGTCGCGCGAGCACGTCATCCGGATAACTCGGTACGAAGTTGTCAGGCCAGAGTGTCTGGTAAACGCATCATCGTGGAGGCAGTGGCCGAGAATAAAAACTTTATTTGGGGAACGTGTGCTGCTTGTTTCCATTCGCTTCACGCGTTTTCAAGCTTGCTGCTTTCGCACGTGCTGCATCACACCGTTGGCCGACTGTTCCAGCATCGTCGCCGGTAGACACTCAAACAGTTTTCCGCTGTTACCATAAAAGGAATCATAATCCTTAGAGTTCCGTCTCAACTCGCATGGAATGACGCCCCCACGAGGCACTGTATGAAAGCGTTATTGTTATTCAAATGAAATCATTGAAGCATCATGGTACTAATTGAACAACATTTGCAGAGTAAATGGGACGAGAGACATTTTGTCTGGCGACGCTGCTCGGTATTTTCATTGCCATTTTACCAATATAGTCTATCTTTCTAAGAGCGTGGTGACATTGCTGGCTGTGCTGTGCACGACTTTTGATTCTATACCTATTGTACCCACTTTTACATAATGTGTATTGGCCTCTTCCTTCTACAGTACCTCTGTGTCGTCGTCGTTATCGTCCCTCTAGTCTTCCTCCTCCTGCTCCTCTAGTACCTCCTTTTCTCCTCCTCCTGCCCTTCACCCCGCTCCTACAGTTCCTCCTACTCCTCTTTCTCCTTCTGCTCCTGCTTCTACTGCTCCTGCTTCTCCTGCTCCTGCTCCTCCTCTTCCTATCCCCTACCCCTCCTCTTCCTTCTCCAACTCTTCCTTCTCTTCCTCCTCATTCTCCTCCCTCTCTTCCTCCCTCTTTCCACTTAGTTTCCTCTTTCTTTTACTCCCTTACCAGTTCTTCTTTCCATTCTCGCTATTTGGAGAGGCGAACATTTCATCACTCTGTATACGCCATGCTGTGCCCTGTGGCTGTCTGTGTACAGCACAGTGCAGGTGACTCGGGGTGGATGCCCTGGAGCGGAAGTCTTCCCAGCAGCCTCGCTCTACAGCCGGGCAATCGTGCCTTGATAAGCACTTCACGATTCCTCTATCAGCGCCACCTACCGCTGATGTCTGGTTAAATGGGAAGGGCGCTTGCCCACCGCGCGATCGACCGACCAGGGCGGCTGTAAAATGGCTCTCAAAGAGTCCCATTCAGCGAGCCACATCATTATCAAGATCTTCCGTGGTGACGATGTATACCATTGTGCTTTGAGCCAACTGGAGTTTACAGCTAAAACTATTTTTGTGGTGTGTTGTTGCCCAAGCATGGGGATGTTTTTTTTCTTTTAGATGCTCTATGTTTCCTTTTTTAATAACAAAGTTCTCTTTGTTTATGGTAACTTTTCCCATATATTTTGCTTGCTGTTGTTATTTATTGTCCTCCTTGTCCTCGTCCTCGCCCTCCTCGTCCATGTTCTCGTCTGTGTTCTCGTCTGTGTTCTCCATGTTTTCTTCGTCCGCGTTCTCGTTTTCCTCCTCGTCGTCGTCCTCGTCCTTTTCCTCGCTCTCCTCGCCCTTGTCGTCCTTCTCGTCGTCTACCTCGTCGTCGTCTACCTCGTCGTCGTCTACCTCCTCGTCGTCTACCTCCTCCTCTTTTTCCTCCTCCTCCTCCTCCTCCTCCTCCTCCTCCTCCTCCTCCTCCTCCTCCTCCTCCTCCTCCTCCTCCTCCTCCTCCTCCTCCTCCTCCTCCTCCTCCTCCTCCTCCTCCTCCTCCTCCTCCTCCTCCTCCTACTACTACTACTACTACTACTACTACTACTACTACTCCTCCACCATTGTACTTTGTGCATGTAGGGAAGCCCGTGAAGAGTGGAAGGAGATGGAGATAATGAGGATAAACAGAACTGACACATTCCTTATTGGTTATTGGGGGTCATTTGAGTGACTGAATTTTTATCGACCTGTCAGACCTGCTCAGTCATACCCCAGGTCATTCGAAGGTCATTTGATAGTCACGCGGGTTTTACTCAGAATACCAGGTCTTCATCCTGACTTCTACTCGTCCTGACGCGAAAATTGATATAAAGCTTTCATCTTCCATTTCGACCCCTTACTTGATTTGTCCGTCGATGACTCCTATTTCGCTGTGTTTCTTTTCAAGCTGCACTCGCTTGCTCCGAAAAACATCCCATTCTCGGAAAGCTTTTTCCACCATGTATAACACTGAGTTTGACTTTGACTTTGAGAGTTTTGATTGTGTGAAAGTGCGACGGAAACACCTCACGGCGACACGACTTCCTGCAACAAGAAGTGCGATTGCGATTACAGGGCATTCGGTTCGTCAGGAATATTAGCCGTACATCCGCTCTGGTCAGATAACGCATCTCCACAGGTCTCTGGGCTTACACCGCGTTGCAAGGCTAAGTCCCAGTCCACTCTGAGTAGGCATGACTCCATGTGTGGGAGATAATGCACGCAGAGGTAAGGCGCGCAGGGAAACAGGCAGGCGACGCTGGAAAGAAATTTGTGAAGTCAGGCAAGAAAGCTGACAGGTAGAGAGGCTTACTGATAATTTGGCAGAGAGGTAGACAGGCAGGGGAAACAGGCAGGTAAGGGGACTCATGGGTGGGGAGGGAGGCGTGATGGCAGGCAGGTAAGAAGGTAGAAAGGCAACATAGAGGCAATCTGACAACGAGACAGGAAGGTTGGTAGGCAGGTAAATGTGAATGTAAGTAGGTAGGTAAGTAGGTAGATAGGTAGGTGCCAGGCAGGTAAGTAACGTAGGTAAATTAGGTTAGGTAGGTAGGTGGGTAGATGGATGGGTAGATGGGTGGGTAGATGGGTGGGTAGATGAGTGGGTAGTTAGGTAAGGTAAGGTAAAATAGGGTAGGGTGGTAGCCAGGTAGGTATGTAGACAGGTAGGTAGGTAGAGAGGTAGGTGGCTAGGTAGCTGGCCAAGCAAACAGATAGGTAGGCAGGCAGGCAGGCAGGAAGGTGGACAGTAGATTGACCCCTAAAGAATGACGTCTTTGTCGTCGACAGCACATCTCGGAATGGCTAAGGCGTGCCTTCCAATACAAATATTCTATTTTTGCAACAATTACTACACATGACCTCCCCAGCACGAGTACATTGACTGCAGGCGAACGACTAACTACGCTGATGAACGCGTCTTATGTTAAGATCGAGATTTGCGTAGTAACTCGATTTGTTGGCAATTGTGCTGTGGTTCAGTCCCTGCTCCTGATGACGTGACTATTATTCTTCATCATTACACTCTAAACCTGTCTGCGTCTCCTTAAAAACTGGAGAGTTAACACGACTCCTGTATTGCATTCCTTTATTAGAATTATTCCCAATTGTAAATACTGCGAAAAGTGTAATGAAATCAGTTGGTGTATTGCATGCTCTTTGGGGGCTCAGACTGAAAGTGAAGTTCCAAACTTTAAGAAGTGCAAGCACGAGCGTCTTTAGATAAGCTGTGCAGTGTGTGCCGCGTGGGTCTAGACTCAGACTGGAAACAAGCAGCTTTTGTCTTCGTATAATCCTCGCCTGCAGCGCCCTGCCCTCACCTTCATCCCCAACCCCTCACCGTCGCCCCTCCTCTCTGGTGATCAGGCATCCCCTAAGCAGACTGGCACCTGTGGCGTCTTTTTCGAGGAGTTGCCGCTGTCTGACGCAGCCTGCAGCAGTCCCCGAGTCGTCTGATGACGTGTTTCGTTTGTCCTCGAGCCAGATTAACTTTTCCTTGCATCCATTTTTCTTTTCGGGCGGATCTAGAGGGGGCTAGGTGACTTTTGTCAGCACCTACGTTCCCAGCTGCCACGTGAACAAAGCATGTGTTCACCTTTGCAGACTGATTATGCAAACTTCGTATTATTTTCCAGAGCTGGATTGCAGGTGACATTCAACAGAGTAAAACTGGATAACCCTTCTAGACAGGGTCGTCAGATGCAGTGCGATTACTTGACCTTTGGCTCTGGGGCAGTGTTTCCTGATCCCGTCAAATCGTTTAAATCTCCTAGAAATTGACAGCGGCCGCCCGGACTGTCGGCGCCTGTCTGTCGGCTGCAGTGAACCCTGCATTGGAGAAAGGCGAGTTGCATGAAGAACCCGATGTTTAAAAGCGTGCTTCCGAAATCGCCCATTTCAAAAAGCCTGAAAACTGCACACTTTGGGTGCCAATTAAAGTACATTAATTTTAAGATTTTAAAGGTACGCATATGAAAAGCGCGCATCTGTTGTTCCCGTTTGGGAATTTTTAAAATGTATGACTTTTATGCAGATTTTTCTGATGTGGCGCTATTGACCATTCCATTCACTAAAGTAATTTGTCACGAATTTAACTTATAGCAAAGAGAACAATCTCACCTCCCAGCTGCATATCACAGATCTGTTTTCATACCTTGTATTACAAGATATGTCGTCGAAACAACAACGCACTATAACAAACATGTTAACATTTTCCCCCATCAAATCTTTAGTTACTGACAGAAAAAGATTGCGGGCGTGGTTTTTGAACACAGAAATATCGACGATGCGCTCTTTCAGATTTGTGCAACACTCTCCTCTGTGAGACATTAAAAGCGCGCTCTTTACAAAATTTCTGGACGATCGCGCTTTTAAACAACTGTGAAAGCGCGATTTGGGGAGACTCGTCTTGGAAGGACGATCTATCACGTGTCTGTTGCTTTGTCTCAAAGCCGCTCAACCTGACATTAATAATTGGGCAGCAGGCTACTGCAATCAGAGCAGAATTGTTTGCGAGGAGTATGAGACCATGAAGGAACGTTTAGTTTCTGTAATTTCTTCGTCCTGCCATAACCCTTGCCACTCCTCCTGTCATTTGGCCTGGGGGGCCGTGATGGATGCACACGGAGTTATCCCCCCTGTCTGGTAGCGCTCCTGTCGTTCTGTTCTCTGTAGAATTGGCCTTCAGCCGTCCAGGAGAAGAGGTAAAGAAAGATGAAAAAGCAGCTGAAGACGAAGTGTGTGTGTGTGTGTGTGTGTGTGTGTGTGTGTGTGTGTGTGTGTGTGTGGTGGGGGGAAGGGGGGGGGTCCGTGCAAGAAGAACAAATGAAAGAAAGGAGGAATACAAAATAGAAGAAGAAAAAAGTATGAAGAGAATACAAAACAAGAGGGGAAAGAGAAGATGGTGGAGAAACGAGGAGGAGGAGGAGGAGGAGGAGGAGGAGGAGGAGGAGGAGGAGGAGGAGGAGGAGGAGGAGGAGGAGGAGGAGGAGGAGGAGGAGGAAGAGGAAGAGGAGGAGGAGGACCAAAGGATGAAAGAAATGTTATCACTTTCTTGAAGAAGAGGTTGACGTTTTCGTAGGTTTCGGGCAACCAACATTTTAGTGAACGGTTTGTTGAAAGATGAGTATGGATATTCCTTTTGGCGACGGATACGGGAATTTGGTGGCAAATTTCTTTTAATGCGACTGGTCTTCCTGTTTTGTCAGGACCAGAGGAGAACTGAAGCGGATGAGTAAGTCAACTGTGATAAGTGATAGGTATTGAAACCAATAGCGTTGGCTTTCAGAGATAACGAGGAAGACGGGACTGACGTCATTTTCTGTATTACGTCATTCGGGGAGTGGAAGAACTTTGGAAGGGGAGAATTTTGGTCTCGGGCCAGTTTGGGAAGTTGAAAGACAACTTCGAGAGATTCCCTGTTTCCTGGGGGCTTGGTCTCATGACCCCTTGGTGCACCGAGGATTGTTGACGTGGTCAGAGGAGGCTGAACGCTTTCTACACATGGCTGACCGCTAGTCAGTCGGTACCACTCCCTGATGAGAAACGGACATGCTCGACTACCTTCCGTTGCCTGGACGGTTGGTGGTGGTGTTTCCATGGAAGCGGTGGAGGAAGAGAAAGCCTCCTTGCCACCAGAATGAACAACACCGTGGTCTCTCCCTCTTGGTCCTGAAGATCTCCTGCCCAAGGCTACAGAACCAGTGATGAGTAGAAATGAAACCTGTTTCTCCCTCTGTCCCCTGTGTCTCATAAACATCGGATGAACTTTGACAAAGAATGAACACTCTCAGTCTGATGCTAAGAACTCTGCGTACCAACATCATTGAACTCTCTCCTTTATTCGTCGTAATGAAGATGAACAATTATCAGGCTTTTATTCATGAAGATGAACAATTATAGGGCTTTAATTAATAATTGATACTGGCTGGTCATTTTTAAATTCTGATAATTCATGAAGAAGTACTTTAGTTTGATGTTGCATGTTTTGCCTGAAGATTCGGGTAATCCGTTTTCAATAGAAATTTGATATTCATTCCACCTCCGTGTCTTTATTGAGAGTTAGTCTATCTCTAAAATAGACAACAATGTTGTAACCCCCTTGGGTTGTAACATAAATTGGGGGCTCGTTCCGAGATATGAAATTGACAAATTGAGCTAGATTCGAAAACATGAAAGTTGTGATTTAAATTATTTCTTTGCTCATCACTGAAATTTCAGATAACCTGTTTGAGAGTGTGTTTTTTGTCCTTTGTGATCTTTCTGTTTGCTACTTGCATTATGTGCATTGTCTGATCCTGTCGCTGCACTCAGCAGTTTCGCGCAACAAAGGTAGGAATTTAAGAAAATTTGTCCAAAATGGCCACCGGAGGTGAGGAGACTGTAGACATACGACATCTCTTACAGAATATGACGGCAGATCATGTGCGCGTGGCACTGGTAGAGGAAAAGTATGCTTTGGCTGAACGTTTTGGCATTGAATTGCGGGAGCGCATGACCTCAAGGCAAATTGATGAAATTCTCATTCCTGAACTATCTAAACAGGGCCTGTTTAGGGTAGAAGAGGACAGTCGCGAAATGGGGGATCAGAGTGAAGCTTTGCACTTGCAGATGGAGAGACTAGAGTGGGAGAAAGAGAGATTCCGAATGGAGCAGGCTATGCAGAAAGAGAGATTCCGAATGGAGCAGGCTATGCAAGAGTCGAGACTGAAATTGGAAAGAGAGAAATTTGAGTTCGAACGTGAACGATTAAGTCGCGAAGAGGGGAACGTGAGAACACCCCGTCTTGAGAGACTGGACGATTTGACTGATCAAGACGATCCTGTAGTCTACTTCCGAAGTTTTGAGCAGCTGGCTGAAGCATCTGAGATTCCTGTAAACGAGTGGTATCGTAGTTTGCTCCCTTGTCTGAAAGGGAAAGCAAGAGAAGCTGCCCTTGGTTTGTCAGCAGTGGAGGTGAGGAACTATGACACGTTGAAAGGAAAGGTGCTCTCAGTTTTCGCAGTCTCAGCAGAAGTCCATAGGAAACTTTTTCGGAACACTAAGCTCGGGGAGAAAGAAGACCCTCTTGAACTTTTGTCCAGGCAGACCAAATATTTTGAACTTTGGGTGCGTGCAGAAGGTGTAGATTCTTTCGAATCTATGCGGCAGACAATCTTGAAAGAGCAATTTCTGAATTCGGTAGGTGTAGATATCCGTGTCTATCTGAGTGACAAAGAATGCAAGACTGTCCGTGAGTGTGCCGAGAAAGCAGGGAAGTTTCTTGCTGCGAGGGAGGGGGTGACGAAAGTAGATGGATTCAAGTCTAAGACTGGACAGGGTGCATTTTCCGGAGGGAAAAGGGAATTACAGGGTAGACATTTCTCAGGGAGAAGTGACTCTGGGAAGCAAACTGTAGCTGTGAAGGATGTTGTATGCTACAAGTGCAGGGAGAAAGGACACTTCCAATCAAACTGCCCAAAGAACAAAGCAGGAGAAAAGGAAAAAGCTAAGAAAGTGGCGAAGGTTGCTAGGGAATCTGGTAACTCGGAGAAACTCTCTGGAATACGAGAGGTGTGTGATTTTCCCTTCGGGAATCACAAAGTTGATCGAAGCAGTATGCATCAGCAACCCGAGGCTGTTTCGTTGAAGCAGTCCTCAGATGAGAACCCATTTATTGAAAAGGGTTGGGTAGCAGTAGGGTGCGGAAAGCCAGTTGAAGTGAAGATACTTCGGGATACTGGAGCTGAGATCAGTCTGATTAGGAGAGGGTTGCTTCCCCTGTCCTGTGGAACTAGAACAGGTGGGACAGCCTTAATCAGAGGGGTTACCAGTGATGCAGATCTCTGCATCGAACTGCACAAGGTTACACTGCAAAGCACCTTGTACAGGGGGGAGGCTGAGGTAGGGGTGACAGACACCCTCCCGGAGGTTGATTTCCTCCTGGGAAACGACCTAGCCGGCAACCGAGTCCCGGCATGTGCAATTGTCGTGGAAAATCCTTCTCCTGTGGTGGAAGATAACGAAATCTTCCCGTCCTGTGCGGTCACCCGATCGCGAGCGAAGAAGAATCAGGAAGACGAACCTGATTGGTCGCTCGAAGATACCTTCATGTTTCAGACAGAGCAGAACTCTGGAAATGTGCAAGGTGGGGAGAGAAAAGGGACTGAGAGTTCCTCTCCCACTCCGAGTAATGCGGAGCTAGACAGCTCAGACGACGCTGTCGAGGCTGTGAAGCCTAGGGTTAGTGAAAACCCCGTTGAAACTGAAAGCGCTGTGTTGCGCCCAGTTTCGGAAGAGTCACCAGAGCTCACGGAAGAGCAGGTCAATGATCTGGTATCTGAGCAACGAGGTGATGCGACGTTAGCGCCACTCTTTGAGAGAGTGGTGACTGATTCAAACAGTGGACACGCTGCTGCTCACTATGTTGTCTGTGACGATCTCCTCATGAGGATTTGGAATTCCCAAAAGGGAGAGGAGCATTCCGTGGAACAGCTGGTTCTACCTACTGGGTGGAGAAGAAGAGCCGCGCTGAAAATGGCGCATGCTCATGCCATGTCGGGTCATCTTGGGGTCGAGAAGACCTATCAAAAACTGCTCCAATATTACTTTTGGCCGGGGATGAAGAAAGATGTAAAGGAATTTTGCAGGATATGTCATATCTGTCAGGTAGCTGGGAAGCATCACCCACCCATACCTGTAGCACCCCTGCAACCAATTCCTGCAGTGGGGATGCCTTTCGAGCGAGTGCAACTAGACTGTGTGGGACCGTTACCGCCCACTAGAAGGAGAAATAAGTACTTGCTAACCATCATGTGTACCAGCACCAGGTACCCTGAGGCTATACCACTGAGAAATATCAAAGCAAAAACCATTGCAGAAGCTCTAGTGAATTTCTTCTCCAAGTTTGGTTTTCCACTCGAAATTCAGACTGACCAGGGGTCAAACTTCACCAGTAAGTTGATGCAACAGACCCTCTCGGAGCTGGAGATCAGACATGTGAAAAGCAGCGCATATCACGCTCAAAGTCAAGGTGCTGTTGAGAGATTTCACGGTACCCTGAAACAGATGCTGCGAGCTTTCTGTTTGGAACAAGAGAAGGACTGGGACGAGGGTGTGCCCTATGTCCTTTTTGCCGCTAGGGACACCAGACAAGCCTCCCTAGGTTACTCTCCTTCCGAGTTGATTTTTGGACGAACTGTTCGAGGTCCATTGCTGGCATTGAAGGAAGAATGGACTCGACACCGGCACGACAAGCAAAACCTCTTGGAGTATGTGAGCCGGATGAAAGAACGCCTCAGGACTGTCCAAAGGCTAGCTAGGGAACATCTGGGGGAGAAGCAGAAAAAAATGAAGACGTGGTATGACAGAAAGGCTCATCTGAGGGAGTTTCATGTGGGAGACAAAGTGCTCGTGCTGGTTCCGTGCCCGAGTCAGCCCCTACAGGCTAAGTATGCTGGACCCTATGAGATTTCAGAGAGAGTGGGTGATCTGGATTATGTCATCCTCACCCCTGACTCTAGGAAAAAGAAAAGGCTGGTCCATGTGAACATGATGCGCCAGTATCACGACTCAGCTGCTGCTGAAAGTCTGGTCCGACATGTGCAGAGATGTAGTCCAGGTGGGGACGTCAACAACCTAGTAGGTCCAGAGAGAGGGAAAGATAGATTTCTGCCATGTGGGGTGGGGATGCAGTCCACCCAGAAAAAGTGGGCAAATTCAGAGGTGATAGTGGAAAAGGGAGGCGTGTGTGTGAGAAAAGAAGTAGAGAAAGAAGACAAGGCAATTGAGATGCCACATTTGTGTTCGTCAGCCCCTGTTGATGGTGATGCTTACGTTGTGAATTGTGAGCAAGAGCAAATGGTAGTCAAGCCAGCAAGCTGTGAGATGTATGCTGGTTGCTCAAGGTTCAAGGATGTGAGAGAGGAAGACTGCAAGATGGAGGTCAATACTGAGTCTAGTGTGAAGTTGACTGGTACAGGAGAGAAGAAGGATGGAAAGGGAGGTGTGTATTTGCAACCCAGGGCTGAGTCCAGTATGACCACAGGTGGCAGGTGGTCAGTGTGCGTTGCTGAATGTATGGGCAAAATGAAGCAAAGAGTGAGGAGATGGTATGAATGGAAGAAAAGGAAAAAGAATTCTGGTTGGATTTGAGCCACATTCGTGGTAGGGACAATGTCGTTGCCGACTGTTTGAGCCGACAGTGAAACGAAAATGCACATCTTGCCTGTTCATTTTAGCATGATATCTTTGATAGTTAAGAAACTATCAGACAAAGAGCTTTTAGCTTTGCATGTTTGTATGCCCACTGTGGCAAGTCATTCTTGCATGTGCATGTGATTTAAAGATGAATTTATTATATCTATTGCTTTTAATGTTTCTGACCAGCCTAGATTTTGATTGATCAGACAGTTAGTTGTGAGATTCCCTGTACGAGATTTCTTTTCTTATTAAGTCCCTAAAGAAATCTCTCAAAAGAGGAAGGGAGGTGTGATAAGTGATAGGTATTGAAGCTGATCAATAGCGTTGGCTTTCAGAGATAACGAGGAAGACGGGACTGACGTCATTTTCTTAATTACGTCATTCGGGGAGTGGAAGAACTTTGGAAGGGGAGAATTTTGGTCTCGGGCCAGATTGGGAAGTTGAAAGACAACTTCGAGAGATTCCCTGTTTCCTGGGGGCTTGGTCTCATGACCCCTTGGTGCACCGAGGATTGTTGACGTGGTCAGAGGAGGCTGAACGCTTTCTACACATGGCTGACCGCTAGTCAGTCGGTACCACTCCCTGATGAGAA
This sequence comes from Theodoxus fluviatilis, assembly GCA_034096865.1. Taxonomy (NCBI): domain Eukaryota; kingdom Metazoa; phylum Mollusca; class Gastropoda; order Cycloneritida; family Neritidae; genus Theodoxus; species Theodoxus fluviatilis. The sequence continues at coordinate 96,182 of JAWQFJ010002112.1, read as the reverse complement.
ACGGACATGCTCGACTACCTTCCGTTGCCTGGACGGTTGGTGGTGGTGTTTCCATGGAAGCGGTGGAGGAAGAGAAAGCCTTCTTGCCACCAGAATGAACAACACCGTGGTCTCTCCCTCTTGGTCCTGAAGATCTCCTGCCCAAGGCTACAGAACCAGTGATGAGTAGAAATGAAACCTGTTTCTCCCTCTGTCCCCTGTGTCTCATAAACATCGGATGAACTTTGACAAAGAATGAACACTCTCAGTCTGATGCTAAGAACTCTGCGTACCAACATCATTGAACTCTCTCCTTTATTCGTCGTAATGAAGATGAACAATTATCAGGCTTTTATTCATGAAGATGAACAATTATAGGGCTTTAATTAATAATTGATACTGGCTGGTCATTTTTAAATTCTGATAATTCATGAAGAAGTACTTTAATTTGATGTTGCATGTTTTGCCTGAAGATTCGGGTAATCCGTTTTCAATAGAAATTTGATATTCATTCCACCTCCGTGTCTTTATTGAGAGTTAGTCTATCTCTAAAATAGACAACAATGTTGTAACCCCCTTGGGTTGTAACACAACACCCTTCTGAACTGTGCTCACAAATAGGGAGTTAGTAAACCTTGGTGGTTCCGTTGCTTCCAATCGCATCTTGCCTGTTTGTGGCGGCCCTGTCTTAGGTATTGGCGTGCTCTCCGAAACCCAACAGCCCGGTGTTCCAGCTCATGAGAGGGTCAACAAACGGCTGCGGCCATATCTTGTGCTCATCGTCAGCCAGAGGAACAACGTGGTTGCCTCTCATGCTCTTCTACATGGAGATATGAAATGGACGTCCTGGTTGTAAGTTTATGTGTCCTCATCCAGTCATTGCTGACTAAGTCGTGATGTTTCTTCTCGTCAAAATACCAGTGAGACATCACGTCGCATATTTAAACCCTCACCTCACCTTTTTCTCTCGAACCTTTCATTTCCTGATTGCTTTGTATGCCTGATGCAGAGGTTGAAATGCTGGCACGGCAATTAAGTGGTTGGTTCTTCAAAGACCTGCAGGAGGAAATATCTTTCGTGTTTTCTGCAGATAGGTGAGAATATCGTATCTGCACTAATATGATTGGATTCCGTCTAGCAGTTGCCTTCTAAAACAATGCACACACCCTTGGCCTGGTTGAGAGCAAAACCTCTGGAGAACTTTGGTGCGGATATAAATCGATACTATATCTCAAAGAACTGTAGTTGTAACTATGTAAGTCACCTATAAAAGGGCCAGGGCTTATCTGATCTCAGTCCTGATACGAACCTGCTGAGCTGTCATCACTCTCTCGAATTAAACCCCTTTCCTGTCCTTCTGCCCTTACCCCATCCCCCGTTTCAGTCCGTCTCTCCCTCTCATCCGCATTACACCCTTTCCCCCTCTCTTTAGCTATCTAGACAACCATGAGCGGGTGTGTGTGTGTGTGTGTGTGTGTGTGTGTGTGTGTGTGTGTTAGTGAATGTGAGAGAGAAAGAGAGGACGAGAGAAGACAGACTCGCTAAATGGGAGGAGGACGAGAAGAATGGAAGAGGAAGAAGAGGAGGAGACGACAACATTAGTTGGGAGTAAACGGATCAAGGGATAGGGAGAAGTGGGAGACATGGAAGGTGGGCGTGGGTGGGTGTGGGTGTGGGGGCGGTCATAGAAGACATGATTGGCCACGTGGAGAGGGAAGATCGATGACTGCGTTATGCAGGCCTCTGATGAAAACCGCGCTGAGGGAAAGGCGTCTCCATGGCGGGTCAGGGGGTGGGGACAGGCAGCTAGGGGCGATTGTCAGGGCGGCGGTCAGCAAGAGAGGGACGGCAGGACGGGTAAGACGGATAGACGCCTGTGCAGACCGCTGCTTTGGTCCGGCCCTGAGGGCCAGGGTGATCGAATTGGCCAGCAGCGCCTCATTCAAAGCCAAGTCTCTGTCAACTTTATCTTCAGCGCTGCCGCATCACTCAGGGCCCAAGCCTTGGCCGCCTCCACTTCGCTTTTCTCGACGAGGCCTTCTAGGAAGGGAGAAGGGGAAAGGGGAAAAAAGACCGGAACGTGAAAAGCCTAGAAGCTTTCTCACTCCATCTCATGTGATGGACTCGCGGTCTATTTGTATTTCCAGGCAGTTGTTTTGACCGCCCTCCTCGGCGAGAGCGAGGACGTGTCCTGCGATTGCAAGACCGCCCCTGCGCAGCGTCCCGTAAGTGCCAGACAATGTTCAATCACATTGTAAGAAGAAGTGGATGTCCAGCCGCCATGTTCTTAGAGACATGAAACAAAATACGGCGACGGGTCATGTCATGTGCTTCAGTCGCGGATGGAAGTAACTGGCCCCACTTGGTTCCCAACTTTCAAAACACGCGTAAAAGAGAGGACAATGTTTGATTTTATGCGTATCCATTTAGACTGCTACCGAGCACTGAGCAGTTTTTGACAATAAAGTGTTGGTTTTTTACATCCAGAAAAAGATACTGCTGTGATGAATGAAAAACTTATCCACGCCATTACTTTTCATGGGTTAAGTAAACGAAACCGCATCACAGTCGTGTTTGAAAATGGTGCACCCTACGCTTGCCACTCGGAGTAAATGTGAATGTATAGCTGTATGCGCCCTGCACCAGCTGCAGAGAAAGGAGTAACTTTTGGCGGGGATGGATGGAATTTGGGGTGGGGAGGATGGAATTTGGGGCGGGGAGGATGGAATTTGGGGCGGGGATGGATGGAATTTGGGCGGGGAGGATGGAATTTGGGGCGGGGAGGATGGAATTTGGGGCGGGGAAGATGGAATTTGGGGTGGGGAGGATGGAATTTGGGGCTGGGAGATGGAATTTGGGGTGGGGAGGATGGAATTTGGGGTGGGGAGATGGAATTTGGGGTGGGGAGGATGGAATTTGGGGTGGGGAGGATGGAATTTGGGGTGGGGAGATGGAATTTGGGGCGGGGAGGATGGAATTTGGGGTGGGGAGGATGGAATTTGGGGTGGGGAGGATGGAATTTGGGGCGGGGAGGATGGAATTTGGGGCGGGGAGGATGGAATTTGGGGTGGGGATGGATGGAATTTGGGGTGGGGAGGATGGAATTTGGGGTGGGGAGGATGGAATTTGGGGTGGGGAGGATGGAATTTGGGGCGGGGAGGATGGAATTTGGGGCGGGGAGGATGGAATTTGGGGCGGGGATGGATGGAATTTGGGGGCGGGGAGATGGATTTGGGGCGGGGTGGATGTAATTGGGGGGGGGTCGGAGGGAATTTGGGGCGGGGAGGATGGAATTTGGGGCAGGGAGGATGGAATTTGGGTGGGGAGGATGGAATTTGGAGCGGGGAGGATGGAATTTGGGGCGGGGAGGATGGAATTTGGGGCGGGGAGGATGGAATTTGGGCGGGGAGGATGGAATTCGGGGTGGGGAGGATGGAATTTGGGGCGGGGAGGATGGAATTTGGGGCGGGGAGGATGGAATTTGGGGCGGGGAGGATGGAATTTGGGGCGGGGAGGATGGAATTTGGGGCGGGGAGGATGGAATTTGGGGTGGGGAGGATGGAATTTGGGGCGGGGAGGATGGAATTTGGGGCGGGGAGGATGGAATTTGGGGCGGGGAGGATGGAATTTGGGGCGGGGAGGATGGAATTTGGGGCGGGGAGGATGGAATTTGGGGCGGGGAGGATGGAATTTGGGGCGGGGAGGATGGAATTTGGGGCGGGGAGGATGGAATTTGGGGCAGGGAGGATGGAATTTGGGGCGGGGAGGATGGAATTTGGGGCGGGGAGGATGGTGGTGATACCACAGAAGCTACGTTCAAAGGGGTTACTTTACGAGAAATACCGGATAAATTGCTCTGTCTGTCTGTCTGTCTGTCTGTCTGTCTGTCTGTCTGTCTGTCTGTCTGTCTGTCTGTCTGTCTGTCTGTCTGTCTGTCTGTCTGTCTGTCTGTCTGTCTGTCTGTCTGTCTGTCTGTCTGTCTGTCTGTCTGTCTGTCTGTCTGTGTGTCTGTCTGTCTGTGTGTCTGTCTGTCTGTCTCTCACTCTCATTCTCTCTGTCTCTCACTCTCATTCACCCTGTCTCTCACTCTCATTCTCTCTCTCATTCTCTCTCTCTCTCTCTCTCTCTCTCTCTCTCTCTCTCTCTCTCTCTCTCTCTCTAAAGGTCAAATAAGGGTACAAACTACTGTTTAAAAACTTTTTCCTGTTTATGTGTTTGAATATTATGGTACAGATGTTGTGGTTTCCCTCCTTTATTCCTCTATGTAATCATCCCCTCTCTTCACTTTCTCTCAGCGTCTGTCCACACTCATTTGATCTGTTTTTTGCCTGCTTCACAACCCATCTGCAACAATCGTAGCTTCTAGTAGCACACAATCTAGTTACCAGCTTCTTCAGTGTGGTCTTTTAGTGGTGAACATAATTTTCTCCGACAGAAGAAAGCTTTTAGGTGATTTGTCTCGCCAAGATCAAATAGGTGCGCAAGTTACGGCTGAAGTTTTTGGTGATACGTAATCAGTATTTTGAGTGTCTTATCACTCTTGCAGCAAATATTTGGACGAAACGCATACGAGGCGTTGAAAAAAAGGGCAGATTATCATTAGCTGGCGGATTTCAAACTGTTAAAAAACGTATGACAGAGAGAAGAAGCAGGAACTGGCTGAATCCAAAGCGTGCGCATGTGGGGATGAGGAAGGTACAACTACTAAAATGTAAAGCGAAGTTTTATATAGCAACTTATCACCCATATCTGGGTTGCAAATTGCTTTACACTTTATCCCCTGATCCTTGGGCCTCGTGGTCAGCGCTTCACTGGCACCTGACAGATAGGACGCACACAGTCAGGTACCAGCACCAACTCCACTGCGTGGGGGTTACAGCAACTCGATGCTGGCTCATAGCCGCACACAAGGGAAAGTCGCACTACACGCTGTCGCCTCTGCCCTCACAGGTGCCTGGTTTTACTCCTGGGTGGGAGAAAGCAATGTGAATGAAGCCCCTTGCTCAAGGATGCAAATAATTATAGGATCCGCATAGCTTCGAACGCCGCACCCACTAGCCGCAAGCGACTGCAGGTCAGGCGGGTTAGCCACTCGGCCACAGAACCCCACAAGTAGAGAAGCCGCTTTGCCTGCTCTGGATCGCTCCTTACTGAGCTACTACAGCAGACCTCTAAAGTCTTGCAGCTAGAAGTCGTGTGGGGAATCGATCGGTTTCAATCGTATGTTGTACGGAGGCCGCTCATTCTTCCGCCTTGCAGTGATGCTGTCTGTTCTAATGCGACTGGATCTACTTTATTAAAAAAAAAAGCAAATTTGCATACAAGCAAACATGCATACATGCAACACGCCGGAGGAAAGTTTGAGGAAATGTGCCATGCCTCAATGAATGGACCTGATGCTGAATTTCTTTGCGTGTTCGACAATTTTTGCTGAGACAGATAATTGATTGCTAGTTTATTGCTTTGAAGTCTGAACTAGGCACGGCGAATTTCTTTAAAACGTTTTTGTGGGCCATGTTATGAAAAAAATCACACTCTAGCTTCTTTAAATAAACCCAGATCTTTCCCGCCCCAGGGATAGAACCGCTCTAGCTCCAGCTGAGGATCATGAACAGTGGCCGTGCTCTTCCAGTTTACTACTGTTTTCAGCTTGCTGTGTTGCTGTGTTGCTGTGTTGCTGTGTTGCTGTATTTCGAGAGAGGAACAAAAATCAATGAATATTGTTGCACTGTCGTCATCATCATGTGCCGCCATGTTCCAGCAAAGAAGCCTGAAAGTTTGAGATGACAATAACAGTTTATGTCTTCACTAACAGGTGATTTTCCCTGTCAAATACTCCACCCTGCCCAATATTCGTTGAGTCATTTATGCTCAGAAACTACGCAACTGGTCTCCTTAAGTGTGTTCTAATCGAGCGCAGTGCCCGGTGTAAACGAAGCTGAAATGGAGTCACGTGGTTTTGTGACGAGGGACTGGTACATACGAATGGGCCAGCCACAGCTGGAGTAATACGCTTATGTCATTGCCCGCACCTTTGAGATACATGATAAGTATCATGTAGCTACATGACCGGAATTCGGCCAACTTCACTCCTTCAAAGTACATTTCGATTTGAATAACTTAGCAATAAATGAACTTTTGATGTACTTAACACATATCTTTGATAATTTAGTACTGTTCTTTGTTTACAGTTTCTTAGTAAGTTTGTCAGTACTTCTAAATATGAGCGTTTGGAATGCGAGCCAAAGGGAAAATCTGCAGACATTGTTTGCTTACTTGTATCTACAGGAAGGAATAAGGCTACAGGCACATAAGATCTTTCTGATCAGCATGGGCCTCAACGACAAAAGCATAATTATATCGGATTTCAAAGTGCATGATCACCGATGTCGATTTCGAACTTAAGACACTTGCCGCAAATCTCAAAATCACTTGCGGCAAGATGAAACATCTCTGAAATAGGCGTAAGCATGCCCAATTAGAGCACAGCTTTAGGTAGCAGTTTCCTCCCACCAGGCATCCCAGTGGCTGCTCGAGACGGTCACCTCCAACTGCCACTCGGCCTCCAATAATGATTGCCCTATTTCTAGGACTGACCACCTTGCCTCCAGAGATGACCGCCTGGTCAGAGCTCAATTACCAAGGCCATGTTTTGCTGTCTAGAGGACGAAATTAGTGATGCTCGGGGTTCCAATTCGGCGCTGTTACTCATCTCCTGCCACACACCATCGCTAAATACATACCCTTGAGGAAGTCTAGTGGCCTAGGAAAGTCTATATTCAATTTTGGAATTGACCGTGCGTGGTTCCGCATTTTTCGTGGTCTAGTGGCTCGCTAACTAAACGCATTTTTCTCAATCAGCAAGTCTTAAAACGCCCGAATAGGATGTTTTCTCCTCATCGATTTTTTGTGGGTGTCATTTTGGATTCTCAGCGGTAAAAATGTCGTTGCCCTGACAATTTGAAATTTTGACTGGTTTAAATTGCTCAACTTCAATGTATTGAACTCCCGGTGGAGTGGCGTCTGCAAATGCAATAAGGCGAGCTTTGCGGCGTGAGGTTTGGAAGAGAGTGGTGCATTGATGCGATTTGGGGGAGCTGCCAGCTTCGTCTAACCACTTGTCACGCCCGTATGGAGCAGTCCCTATGGTCCACATCTGCCAGGAGACGGTCCATGGTTCATTTACGTGTGTGGTCAACGTGGAAACCATTCGCTCATTCAGTCGGCTCAACCTCTCGAGGCCACTTTCCATAAGTTATTTTATTATGACTGCACGACTTTTCCTGGACGTAGTTCCTCTGCACACGCAGTAAGTGCGGTTCCATGCAGTCTATGACCTTTTTTCCGCCCTGATTTGACTTCTCTAGGTAAGAGTGCACGAAACGAGAGTTCCAGGAGGTCAGTTCGGAAAGAAGACAACCAGTTGGGAACCAACCCCAAAACGGGGTAACGATACCTTCAACGTTCTGACCCACTGCCAGAGGGTAAATATGAGAAGAGTGGAATAATTAAGGTGCGACTTTGACTAACGAGATGCACTTGGACAATGGAGAGCTTTGAATTATAGTCTCGCCACCTGATCCTCCATAGTGACGTGCTTTGCGGATCTTAATGGCCACTGACGTCTGGCATGGCGGACTGGCGTTGGCTCCGGCTCCAGGTCGTGATTTGCTGGGCGCCTCTTCCTGCCGCCCCCTCTGGAGAGATGCCCAGTTTGCAACGCGACTCTCCCTCTACTGTGGGCTTCGGATGGACCTGGCTGTTTTTGCTGCATCCACTGGCTTCGGTGGATATGTTTCCTAATCTCATTCTCCGTTCTTGCCCAGCAGTCCTAAAGCTAGTTATTAGCCAACATTGAGTTCAGTAGCGGAACTATTTTGCAGTAAACGCCCCTTGACATTTTCACCTTTGGCTATCAGTAGCTGATATAGTGTGGGTTGGAGCCTTTTATCGTGTTTTTGTTCTCCTTCCCTCCAATTAGAGTGCCTTGTAGACTGATACTAGACCCGGATGCCTTTCAGTGGAAAGCTCCAAGGCATATAGCCTTTGCTCCCACTGTGACCTTCCCCTCGTCACTCACCATCCATACCTTTGATTTCTGACAACGTCACCTAATTATATACCTATCAGGGAATAAATAACCTTTCAGAACACATATCAATATGAAAGTAAAGCCGGTGTTTGCCTTATCATGGTAATCTTTTTGCATTCAGAAATATCTTCTTAAATAGTGCTTGACGGACGAGATTTATTTTAAATCGTTTCGGAGGTAGTTATGGATTTTGCTCCATGATATACCAGAGAGAAAGTGAGAGAGAGAGAGAGAGAGAGAGAGAGAGAGAGAGAGAGAGAGAGAGAGAAAGGGAGAGGAGATTAGCCATGGACACGGAGGGAGAGAGGAAGCAGAAGATACGGATATACGTTACAAGCACTGCTAAGGCAGTTCCGATGAAAGTCTGGTTCTCCTGCAGGAGATTGCGGGGGCTTTCCCCACTTCCAAGGCACTGCCAAAGCTTGAGTATTCGGTAGTGTGTGGGAGAACTCGTGGCAGAGAGAGAGAGAGAGAGAGAGAGAGAGAGAGATCAGACGGACGGACACATGGACGGACGGACACACTGACTTAAAGGCATAGACAGACGCACGCGACACACGCACACTAACACATACAGACTGTCAGGCACACATACATTCATGCGCGCGCGCGCACACACACACACACACACACACACACACACACACAAACAAGTATACACATACACACACACAAACCTGGGGAGAGATTAAGCTGTAACCACAGACCCAGTACTACTGTCTTCCTACAGTGATTCTATCCGGCGGAACGGAGATTTGGAAGACGCCAGAGATTTATCTTGCCCTTTCAGAAAAGCCCACCGCTCGCACTGGGAGCCACGTTTGGCGCCTCTCAAAAAGGCTTTGATGGACCGGAGTAGCGACAGCCACAAATACTCTTGTAATGCCTCACAGTTTGTGGCGCTGTATTTGATGGGCCATCTACCAGTATTCGCCGGAAACAAGAATAGAACATTGATCAAGAGGACTGATTGCAAATCACTTCTTGATAAATACAGTGGGCCCTATTTATTTCCATAAATTGCTCATTTGAAAAGGCTCAGTCAAGACATACAATATGCGCGCGCGTGGTGTGTGTGTGTGTGTGTGTGTGTGTGTGTGTGTGTGTGTGTGTGTGTGCGTGCGTGCGTGTGTACGCGCGCGCGTGTGTGCTGCTTTGAAAGTGTGAATATGAATAAGTGCGTGTTGAAAAGTCTGTAATTCGGAAGATGTTGCATGCATGCAACATTAATCGAAAAGTCCATGGATTGATGGGAATGCTTTATGATGGTCCCAATTCGCATGCACTGCTGTTTTGTTGACTCTGTTTGTTTGTTTGTTTTATTTAGCTTCAAATGAGGTCGTTCATTGTGAACGCTGCTTTTCCCTGTTAATTCGACGGACCATTCCTCCATACGTTGGACACAAGAAAGGAAATGTGAGCGTTCCTTGCTAACGATTCCGAAAACAAGTGTAAAATAGGGAATGACAGCTCCTCTAACGAAGCGTAACTGCTATATGTGTACGCTTGACAGACTGACAGCAGCGTACATCTTCTTTAAAAAAATACTGGAAGCAGAATCCGATTCCGAGAGATGCCGTTCTGGAGGGAGGCAGTGAGGAAGAGAACGACGCCAGCGCTCTACCTTCCTCCAGACCCAAGACTGGGGGCGGTAAGCCTTTCGCACTGAGAGTGTGTGTTCAGGGAGAGAGAAGCTGTCGCTGCGGAGATTTATCGAGGTCCCGAACATCCCCCAAAGAAAGTTTAGGAAATTGTTGGGCACGGGCGATCGGATTTTTTCAGCCCCTCTCCATGTATGGGGCCACTTGCGCTGTCATGATAGTCGCGCGCTCAACCCCCGCAGTGTTCTGCTTTTGGCTCCAGGCACGGCCTCTCTTTCACGGATCATCAACCTGCGACTGGTTTTGCTGGAAAGGGGTCTGTTTTTGCGAGTGATTCCCACATATCCTGTCTCGCAGCTGGTACTTAACACCGAAAGTATCTAAAAACCAAAGTGATGTTCGTGTGCGGCCTGGTTTTTCTGTGTCTATGACCCGAAGCCAGATTCGTTTTTACACAAACTCCACAGGCAGTACATCGATATCATCGATTAAAACACCCTTCAACTCTTTGCCAATCTCGGACATATTCGTCTCATATAAATTGTTTCCCCATATAGCTGTCTGACTGACGTAGGGAGATGCTGGTACGGTTTTTCAAAGTAAAAAAGGGTGTTGAATTTCTGTTGACGTCAGTGTAGAAAGCTGCTTGGTAAAGGCCTTGACGAAGATGAGCGAAAGGTCACACACTGAGGAGGCGAGAGTGTAAGTCGTGGTGGATGCCAACAGAAATTTCGAGCTTGGCTGACCTCAGCGTGGTCAGTGAGCAGGCTGAATGGTGTCGGAATAACTGCAGCAGAGACTGCGTGGGATCCATAGTTCAAGTTTACTGCTGGCTCGTGCGGACACCGATTACCTGGCAGTTTTCCCTCCCTCCCTCTGTGCAGGTCAGTCCCTGCTGGCAGGCATATGCAATTCGAAGCTTGTCTGGAATGACTCCCCTTGATTTGGGAGTGCAGAGTGGATCATTAGCCCATATCATAGAGCTGCTTTCGAGAACATTCCAACAGCGATGCCAAAGCCTCGCCTCCAACCACTTGCAATCTTTACTGAGTGTTCTCCAGGGTTGAAATCACACCAATATTCCTTGTGGATACAGACTGAGAAAAACTCCAGGAAAAGGGGCTCATCAAAATCACCCAAGACTCACACATTCTGTGAAGATGTTTCGTGAAATACAGGCTTACTGGATTCCAACTACCTCGTATTTTGAGTAAGCGATCTCCTGGATCAAATCGCAATATCATTCTTTCCTCCTTAACAAAAAAAGCAAACGCACAGACACAATCTTGGAATATGAGTTCATAAAATGCCGGAAAACATCGCCCACAACTCTCCTACATTTCTGTTTTATAGTACGAGTTTGGAAAGAAGCTGCCTGACACTAGACCTGGTCTATTAACAGTCTGACATCGTCCACATTACGTAGCCATGTGGCCTTTGCAGAACGCCTGCATTCGCATCAGCAACGTCAGGCAGTCTGAGATCCAGACCTGATGCGGTAGATAAGGAGCTCAGTAAACGACTGCCAATCTCTGCTTTCAGACAGCACTGCCGAGTGACAGGACGAGTTCAATTCTCGCTTCCTCGCAGCTCGCCTTTTCTAGGTTCCTAAACACTGGGCAAGGTCACACATGGTCCGTGTCTGGATTTCTTCCAGATTTTTTTTCTACCCTGGCACAGGACCGTGCCAAATCAGCGGGTGGCAGGCTTTCAAGTCAATCATCCAGATGAACGAGGAGAAAGCAAAATGAGTGACTAGAGGAGAGGAGGTAGCTGAAACTACAGCGGATGATGGGACAAACTACCAGCGCCACCACAGTGCACACTAGACATGCATCGACTGTTGTCAGGCCTGCCCAAAAGAATATGGTTGGTCACCTACTGCAAGCGAGGCAACCTGAGGCAAGTGAGAAAAGATAACCATCGTCTCCATTATCAAAAAGGAAAAGCGGAGCTTCAGTCCAGTGGTTAGAGCGCTCGCCTTGCAGCTAACAGGTGCGGTGTTAAATGTAGCATGTATCCCAGAGTTGCACACTTGGGCAAGATGCTTAACCCACATTGCCTCTCTCTCTGAGGAGTGAAACCGGCCACTGGGCGCTGCACAGCGGCGATCGGGGGTGTATATCCCCAGGTTAAATCCTCGTGTATCTGAGTATTATCAAAATCACTGTAAAAAAACAACAACACAGCCAGCACTAAGATTGTCACATCCGGCCGGAGCCGTTTGATGTCACCTTGATCAGCTTGAAGCCCTGGCTGTAACGCTGGGGTTTCAAGGCCTGCTCATCCAGCACAGGCATGAGCAGTCCTAAGCAGCCAATCTGGCCACTGGGGCATCGGATTTACTGTCGGTCATTTCGATCTTCATGATGATGATGAAGGGGGAATTGTCGCACACTGCCGGGTGAGACAGGCTGCAGAGGCATCATACCAGGGTCTGTCGGACAACTCTTGCGAGGTCTCGACGCCAGGACTCAGGAGATGGGAAGAGTTTAAGGGAGTTTCAGAGGGTGACCGATTCCGCATCCCTGAGAATCTAGCAGACTCTAGTGAGCTTGTCGCGTGGCGATCCTGTACTCTGCAGTACGTGTAGAGGGCAAAAGAACGCAAGTTGCTCATGGCAGCATTTTAGGTCATGGCTGTATCATCACGCACGCAATCCTGTCGACTTTGTGACCGATTTAGCATCCGATGAAAATGACAACTTAAACCAGAACAAGTTATCTTCTCCATCTATTCGTTTTATGGTATGCCATTCCTGATCACCAACGAGGAATCAAGCCGCAACCTAATCATCTATGCGTGAGCAGAACAGATGAATAGCTTCAGTTTCATTCAGGGCGTAAGGATTTCCTGCCGGTTTTTGAGGTGAGTGCACTTCATAGGATGCTAAGTCAGTCGGAAGGGGTATTACTATTTTCAACTCGGGCGCCTCACAGGAGTATCTACAGTAATCCCGCAGAGCCATCGGACTGAGAGGAGCCGCCCTTTCATATCTTCCCAGCTGTAAAACTTCGCTCGCATGGCCAGCTCCGGTCACAGCACACATTAGATGCCTTCCTGGGTCGAAGCATTATTCGCATCGTTTTGACACGAGGGCAGTCAAGCAGTAGAGAGGAAGCTGATGACGTTGAGAGAAGCAGGTGTGCACAATCCACCTGCCAGGAAAGAAACCCGTTGAACGACGTTTGGAAGACGTTTAGGGAACGTTGTGGAATTTTTGTCTTTAATATTAATGGTTTGAACATGTCCTGACAATCTTTCAAATTCTGTGAATACGTTTATCAGACGTTGTGGGGATGTCAAAGATACGTTATAAAACATTTTGAAAACCGATGTTTAGATACTAGGGAGACGATGTGACGACGGTGTGAAAATAATTAAGACGCTTTGAAGAAGTCATGAAACCTCTATGAAAAAATATTTGATGAGACGTTCTCTAAAATGTTGTTGACGTGTAGGGCAGACAGAAATGTTAGATCCGAAGTCGTGAAAACATCATGGTTGCATTTCACGTCGTTGTGAGTATGTGGCTCGCTGAAAAATGTTGCGGAGACAAATTAAAAGTATTGTTAAGACTCTTTAGCGATGATTTAAAGTCATCGTTTATATGTTTCAGAGGTGTTTTGAAAGCGCTTTAAATACATTGATATTGTGCGGAGATGTTTGATATAACCGGTACGCTCTCCTGAGATGCCATTGAGACATTTTCACGATTTTGCGAATTATGTTTCATAGCTCTTTGGCGGCGTTTTAAAGACGTTGTTGAGATTAAAGACGTCGCTTTCTAGACACGTCGATGTCAAGTGAATTTGAAAGCACGTTGTGAAAATTATGTGGCGACTTGTGAAGATGTTGTTTGTACGTCATAGAGACGTTCTGGAGGCGACTGGTTTGCCACAGCGTGGGGGGTTTGCCGAGAAGGAAAGAGAAATCGTGAGTTATCAGTGTACTTTCGGTCACTATCTGTGTCGACCAGCAGCCGCGTAAATACGAGCTAAGATAAACAGCCTTCTGTGTGGCTCCTCTATTCTCAGAGGAAAATGTTTGGAGCAGTTTCCTCAATCAGGAACAACTCCCGCCACCCATGCTGTACCCCTAGCATTCCTGTTTCCTTTGAGTGAAGAGCATAATTTATTCTCACCCCGGTCATGAACCCGGAAGGGTGCTCGTAGACGCCTATGGATGCCACTACTCTGTACCCCTCTTCTACCCGCATTGCCCTTTCTTCTCAGTGAGAAATGAATGTTTACCAGTCCAAGGCTGGGCAACTATTGGGGCAATTTGATTAATTCTATTGAAGCAAATTGATCAATGATCACAAATCACACCATCCTCTTTGCTATGCGATCTTCATTGAAAGCTGCGTGCAATAGCTAGCAATCGGTTCAGATTGCGTTTCCAGTACTTGTAATGATAAAATAAGAGCCCTTTGCTAAAGCCGACTGCGGGAGACTCCACATTGGTCCCGTATCTTCCGTCTTTCACTAGACGTCTTGATACATTCATATCAGACCTGTGTCATTGTTATTTGAAACTCGACTAGTCATGCAACGTCTGTAGTTTACGCTTGATGATTTCGCTGGTTTACGTTTTACATTCAGCAAATAATGTAGACATTTACGAGCAAATAAAGCATCCCGACAGACCTGTTAAATATAGCATTGATACACATCAAGCACAACGCATATGCGTGCTGTTTAGAAGTTTAGTTTGGTCCAGATACTCTGTAGATGAAAATTAAGGTCCAGATATTCTGACATTATAATGTTCCAATGCAAGCAGTCTTTGATGTATTCCTACAAAACTTAACCTCAGCAGATTAATATCTTTGAGAAGTGTGATTTTCACCAGCATTGTTTGAACACTCAGGAAACATATCCGGCTTCATGAATGAGTGACTTTTGACATCAGACAATGACCTTTTTCTTCAAGTCATTAGCAAAGAAAGCTGGTTGTACTCAAGGCGAGTGGGGAAGACAGTCATATTACTTGCCGTCACCACATTGTGTTCTTGTCTGCCTAGGCTGTGGATGACGTCGGTGTTGGGGTGGGAGAAGTGTGGGGGGAGAAAGGTTGAGGCAGGTGAGAGGACTGGGAACACTGCATTCTCCCGCTTGTATATCTCCGTCTGGCTCCTGCAATTTCTTTTCCGTAGTGTGTGATTTGCAAATGTTGTCCGAAAGGTTCTTACGCTTTGCCGATCCATCTTCAAGTTGTACGACACTGGTGGGCCTGTAAAACAGCGATGGGTCACGGTTTTGAGCGAGAGAGGCCATGTGGACACAGCTCGAGTCAGCACTGCAAGTTTAGATTGCGTCTGGTAGAAATGCTCTTGCTCGTTATGGTCCTTGCCCATGCCACTACTCGTCACGACAGCCCCAAGCGGATACAGCCTTTGTCAGATGAGAAACAGGATATGGTGTGTTACGAGACGGGGCTCTTGATCTCTCACTTAAGAGAGATTGTCTAGGGGTTTTATCTTGCCGTCTTGTAACATCCACTTTCTTTCCATGCAATCAAGGGGTGAACGAGACTACACAGAGAAGATAAGTAGGTGGAATTTTACATTAAAAATAACTTTAATAATATGTAAGTATTGATGATAATTCTTAATATAATTAATTCAAAGTATTAAGTTATACCATGTTTAGCCAGCCAGCCTTTCAATGGTTACACTTATCTGTGAGCGTTCAATTCAGCTGATCACTGATGAGCGTAGAGCCTTCTCAACACTGTTGTAGATGGATGAACATGTAGGGCCAGGTGAGATGGGCCTGCCCGGGAATCTTGAATTCTGGTGCTTGGGAAGGGAGGGTAACGTTGAACGTCTCCCCTCCACGTTGAGGCTGTTCGTAGGTCAGGCGTGACGCTGTTCGTGGGTCAGGCACGACGCTGCCTGTGGGGTCAGGCACGACGCTGTCTGTGGGGTCAGGCCAAGCGTGGCAGCCTGATAACTCTGGTCTTCTGGTGGAGGTGTCGAATCACGCCCATCTGAGTGGACTGGATCCTTGATGGATGGCGTCCGAGGAGTCTTGGGAGGCAGCAGGGCTATGGGTAAGGGGGGTTTCTGGCGTTCCCCCTTTCCATCTCCTGTTTGACCTTGGGCGCAGTCACAGCGAGTGCACTGCACGCCTTAGAGGTAGGGGGTAAGAGAGAGAGAAAGAAAGGCGGTTGAGGCTTTATAGTTTTGGGAGCTGTCCACTGACCAATCACACTCTAGGCACCATCTGTGCAGTACCACATTAGTGTCTTTGTTCTCTCCACTGACCAATTCTATTCTCGGCACAATCTGTGCAGCAGAATGTTAGCGTCTCTTTTTCTGTCCATTTCTCACGTTCGGCACCACATTGCAAGGCCTGGCTGGTTTCTTAAGAGAGAAATTTGAGGCCTGGCTGGCTCTTAAAGTGGACAATGAACTGACTTAAAATTAAAATATCTCGACTCATAACAGGTGACAGTGCTGGGTGCACGAATCTTGCACAGTGCATGTACCGAACATGCACCTCGACTCGACCCTAACGATAACGGGCTTCTATTCGCCTACTGCAGTCGCAGCTGCAGAGGAAAATGTTGCAGTCAGGAGAAATGATCACATGCTGATCATCTTAAAAGGGCATACAAGAGCAAATGTGCTCTTTCTGAACGAGTGGAGGCCAAGTCCTTGTACTATCTCTGATTAGTTCAGAAACGTGAAAATCATCATCATTCTTTGCTTTATTTGGAGCTGTACACACGAAAAAAATTTATTTTGCCGTTTACTATCGCTGAAATGGTCGTTGTCATCCACATTCGGCGACACTGTACCCGAGTTTCAAATCTCGGCATTTCTCGCGAGAACGGACATTTATAAACGTCGTTTAGCTCAAGATTACACCCGAATCACGCGGACCGTTAAGGTGCATGGAGTACAGTATCGCCGAGCAAGACGTTTGTCACAGAACGCAGATACATTAACGCGGCCGGATCTTAGCATAACTCCCCGGGCGTGCGAGTCACGTGACTGTAAGGCCAAGATTTAAAAACTCGTGTACAGTGTCGCCGAATGTGGATGACATTGACTCTTTCAGCTTTACTATCATGTTTGGCTCTCTCTCTCTCTCTCTCTCTCTCTCTCTCTCTCTCTCTATCTCTCTCTCTCCCCTCCCTCTCTCTATCCCTCTCTCTCTCTCTCTCTCTCAACTCTATCTTATCATATCAATCGTCCGTGCATTTCCCCATCACTACCCCCATTTCCAATTGACATTTCTTTCGTTGTCTTGTTTCGTCTCGTCTCGTATTATAATCTTCTTCATCAGCCTGCAGCAACCGAGTTTCCGAGAATTCTGGAAAAGGCCAAAGGTGTCCCTAGCGTGGACTCAGGAGGTGTCCCTCTTCTTACTGATGGTGATCTTTGAGTTGTTCTGATCGAGCTGTGATTGCGGAGTGTTGATTCAGAGACGTCTTTGATGGAGAGAGTGGGTTGTTTGCAGACGCCGAACTCCGTCACGCTGTCCCAAGGTTCATCAACACTTGGCATTTCCTCTTTGTCACGTCTCCCTTTCCGTGCCGTCGTCATGAGGTCACAATGGCTGCCTCGCCACATCTCTATCACTCATTCTCTTTCGCGGCTCTTCCTGTCACCATCCCCGCCTTCCTTTCACTACAGCCTTGCCACAGAGAGCAGACTTGGTCAGATAATGGCTGTGCAAGGTACTGGTGAGTGATAGACTCATTGCCGCTGTTCCAGACGGTCCTGAGCTAGCGAAAGCTGGCTGAAGAACTGTCTGTGTGTGGTCAGCTCAGCGCAACTGCAGGGCAGCGGTGCTCGAAGCAGATGACCCCGGAGGAGGCCTTGCGCTGCTGTCTGTGTATAGGTGTAATGAGAAGTATGGATGGTTTGTCAGGTATGACCGCAACGAGAATAGTGGAAGGTGGCAGTCTTTCGCAAACAGATGTAATGAGCGAGCTGAGCTGCCTTACCGTCCTCAAGGATAAAGTTTGAACGAGCGATCTTCTGTCACCTTGGGATATCATGTCTGAACGGCACTGTCAGAGACAGTTTGTGTTCCATGGAGCTCATCGGCGAAACGTGTTCACGAATTTCTGGCCAATGCGGCACTTTGCTGAGACAGAGAGGCTGCGTCTTCAGTCATCAGCAATGACCCTTCTTGGGAAAATACTGACAATAAAACAAAACAAAACAAACCAACGGTGTGGAGACTGAACTAATTGGAAAATGTAAGAGACGTAGGCTAAGCCTCCGTGTACGTCCGCTTTTACAATATGCAAAATGTTCAGGTTGGTGATGGTACAAACGTATTCCCAACTGTATTATTTGCGAACGGTCGGTTGCCGGACCATATACTATCGACTTCGCACCATACAAAATGTATCTGTGCCTCTCCTTGTTGGTACGGCGTTTTGTATCAAATGCATCGATCACAGACAGCAGCATAAACTGGTATTTGCTGCTCAGTCAGTCGCAGTGTCTGTTTGTATGCTAAACGAAGAAAGGCTGCGAAAGCCACTTTGTATTTAAACAGGATCTCTCTGTTATCGTGCTGTACATGCAAGCGGTCTGGCTGGTTTCTCGCGCTTCCAGGCTGGAGGTTGGCAGTTTGAAGTGGAATGCCTCAGAAGATGTCGTCTGTCTTGAAACTAGGACGAGATCGAAGAGCTGAATGCGGTAAGCAGATAACATGTTATTTGCCGTCTGAGCCCTGGGCTTCCTCCCTCTTCAATTGACCCAGGATCAAGTGGCGTGATGGACTTGAACAAAACAAATCCCCTTCGACCTTTCTGGCTGGCTGCGTCTCGTTTCCTATGGCGGTCTAGTTCTTATGTAGAGGAGAAATACAAAATCCGGACTTCGACAAACCGATCCCTGACACCCTAGATCTCGAGAGTCTGATAGGAAACGAACTTGAGTGTCTTGGCCTTCCTTCTTTGGCCAACAACGTGGCTTGGTTGTAAAGAATCATTTCCTTGGGAAACTGGAAACGTTCTTTGCCTGATGCTCTTGTAGGTCAACAACAAACGAACTCAATAGGTCAATAGTCGTTATGTTTAAAGAGTTCATATTGTCAAGTCACCTTGAAGACAGATTACGAAATGTACTACCGAAGATCGGAAGGAAGAAAGAAGGCTGAGAAAGTGTACTTGTGTCACGTAGGCAGGGAGGTGGATAAAAAAACTGCAAACAAAACACAAAACGGACAGAACAAGAAACTAGAGAGAGAGAGAGAGAGAGAGAGAGAGAGAGAGAAAGAGAGAGAGAGAAAGAGAGAGAGAGAAAGAGAGAGAGAGAAAGAGAGAGAGAGAAAGAGAGAGAGAGAAAGAGAGAGAGAAAGAGAGAGAGAGAGAGAGAGAGAGAGAGAGAGAGAGAAGAGAGAGAGAGAGAGCGAGAGAGAGAGAGAGAGAGAGAGAGAGAGAGAGAGAGAGAGAGAGAGAGAGAGAGAGAGAGAGAGAGAGAGGTTGCGGACGGAGAGGAGGTGCATACAGAGAGGAAAAGAGACCAAACGAAAGAAGAGATTGCATAGTACGTATGTATTGACGGTGACTCATGTCAATCCCAGGGACGAAGTGAGAAAGCAGGTTGCCATGCTCTCCGAAATGCTATAGTTCTACCTCGTCTGGCGATGTCTCCTGACGTTCCTAGACTTCACACGTGCGAGTTCGTATTTGAAATAGAAATCATGGCAGCCAGGTTTATCCAAGGCCGCAGGTGTATGACTGTGGGTTTTTGTTTTTCGCTTACTTCCTTTTGAAGCGGGAGGGCTTGTGGCGTCCATGCCTGACACACCCTGCTTTATGAGTGGCATTTCTTCTCAAGTTTTTTTTCTCTGTGCCAGGCGATCGTTTGAACTTGGGCAATCATCACGCAACGACCATCAAACTTTCTCCAATTGAACAGTAAATTAACAGGCCAAAAAGTAAAGTCGATCAAGAAAGTTTCGAGAGTGGCTGCAGGTGAAGAGGGAGAGGACGAGGATGCGGGGTGAGGGGGGGGGGGGGGTAAGGGAGGGAGGGTTGCTGGGGGCTGACACTCGCCGTAGGGCATTACAGAGGAAACTAATTGCACCCTGAGCAGATAGGTTTCCACTTTGTCGCGGAAGGCCACGAAGACCGACATTTTCATTTCAGCTGACACAGGATTATCTCCAGGAGAGAGTGCTTTTGTGTCACTGGACCAGCTTCCTTCGAAGATCCTTTTGGCTTCGATTGCGTTATTAGTGTCTCTCTGTCATCTGCTTAGGCTTCTCTTGCTTTCTGTCTCTTTCTCCCTAGCTGTAAGCTCTCAAGACAAACACAATCGCCGGGGACGACTAGCGTGCAAAGGAATGGCCCCTGTAGGAATAAGTAAATGAGAAAGGATTTGTCACGTCAGGGGCTCTGCACCCCAACCTCCACAAGTGGGGTTGCCGCCAAGCCGGTCTCCGCAAACAGAGCTTTCAGGAGCCTGGTCTCACCAGCGGAGCAGGGACTGTGTATCACAACGGCAAGATCACAGTGACGTCATCACACTTTCAGGTCTCAAGGGGAGGTTACTGGCCTCTACTTCCGACTGATGGAAAGTGGCTTTCCGCGAGATAACAGCGTTCTAATCGTTGTCCCTGGACATGTAGCCGTGGTCCAAAACTACTTTGAATTCAGTTGCCTCAATAAAAACCGCAAAGGCGTGGGGTGAATGAAATTGGTTGGGAATGATTGATTTATGGAGAGTTTTGCATGAAGGTCCCAGGTATGCTACCAGCGGAAAATATATCGGAAATGGTTTTAATGAGCGATACGTCAGGTAATCCTCGGATAATTCATGCCTTTTAAAAAAAACGCCCGTTGTAAACGGAACGTGATAACGTTGGCATTCAAGGCTGCATTAGATGTGAAACCATGCATTAGAAAACCAAATGAGAGTGTCAATGATGATGAAATGAGATTTTTAGCCTGACATTATTCAGTTTTTATACAAGTTCTAAAGAAAATTGTACGTTCTTTGCACACTTACTGAATGACCGTCAGTGTAAAGCTAGGGAAAACAAAACAATATTAAGCTCCCTGACGACTTCAATGGCTTTCATTGAAAACCTGTTCCAGCTGCTTTGACCTGGTTTGCCATGCAGTGTCACATATTGGGAATAAACATGCCAAAACAGCATTCATTAATAGTAATATTTACATTCGTATTAAATCGATTACAGACAATACACAAATATTTTTGGTAATTTCTGTAATCATTACACGCTACCTGCGAACACGCATTACATTTAGAAAGGGGCAACGCCTACTCATATCTTTGCAGACTTTGAAAATGCCGAAGAGTACAAGCTTTTATGAAATAACTGATATTTGTGTGACAGTCTTCAGTACAATCAAAACGCCCAAGGCGATTCAAAATAGTGTTCTGTTGATGTGCCTTTAAAACCGTGCCTTAATAAAATTTTCAACGATTTTTAAATTCCGTTAATTACACAACGAATCCATTGAGCGCCTTTAACAAGATTTATTTTTACGTTCTAACCTTCAAAGGCATGCTCTTCGATTCGCCCCATAATGATTTTAGCCGACGTGCCGCGCATGTCTCTATTAAGCGGCCTGAATCTAAAGATTGATTTCTCAACAAGACCAGCAAGCATCGAACACTCTTTTTCTTCTATGGACGTTTGTTTGTTGTCTGCCCGACGGCTTCGTACCTGAAGAGAACGAGGTCGAAGTAGTTTTCCCATTAACTCAAGGTCTGCAAATTATCGCTAACGGAATCTTCATCAGGCGGAGCGCGCGTTTTACGCGGTGAATAATGGGAATATCACTTTAAGTTATCGGGGGAAGAGGTACGAAACAGCTGCACGTTCGCAAGAAAAATTGCGGGCATCTGGTTGAATCAACGACCTGGTTGCCTGGCGTGGCACAAAAAATGTTCCCCGACGCCGGTAAATGGACTTTACCGTATTAAGCATAGACACAAACGTTGCAAACAAAAGGGTTGATCATCCTGAGGCGTTATTCTATGTACGAGAGCTAAGAACCGGGCTTAGTAGTGTGGCTGTGATAAATCTGAAAGCTTTTTCTGGACATATATTGTTTTAAGTGGAGACGCCTAAAAACGCGTAAACACCGTGTAAGGTAAGATGTTAATCCTGAGCTTTGTGAGGTGATAAGTGGGTTCAAAAACCTAAACACTGTAATCACTGCAGAGATTGTAACGCCCCAAGATATAAACTATCTAAGTATGGTGGCTTTGACAAGTCTCAACACCAAACTGAATAAGAAATGTGAGGTTCACAGGCCTGAACGTCGAGCAAAGTAGAATGGCCATAACTGCTTGAACATTGTAAATGTAACAAGCCTAAGGCGTGGTGCGCAGAAGCAAATACCCGTAAGCAGCATTCGCGGAACCAAAGGCGCGTTTTGTTCCGAAAGTTATATATTCTGAAAAAGTTCAGAACGTTTATGTAGAAGAAAGGCGTTGAGCTTCGTGAGCGCCCGCCTTGAGCGCTCATCTCTAACACAGTTTACACGTTTCCAAGCGAAACACGCCTCTTGCTCCGTAAGTGACACCTTCGGATTGCTCCTGCGCAACCCGCCTCGAACACCCTGCCGAGCAGAAAGGCGAGAGTAACATATCTGAACGTTATGCTGAGTAAAGGTATTGGACGAGCCTTACCACGATGTTGAGTGGCGAATCACTGAAACAAATGCGAACTCTGTACTGAGTGCAGACGATCTCAAGAGCTTGAACACTGCTCTCAATGGCGGGGCTGCAATAACAAGCCTGAACATTGCACAAGCGGCTGGGCTGTGGCCCGAAGGCCGACGTCAATTCATCGACACCCCTCTTCCTGGCTGGAGCCAGGGTAATACGGTCAGATGATGAAGGGTCCGTGGTGCAGGACGCTGTTCTAGAGGGGAGGAACGAGAGGAAGATGGAGGGCGGCCTTTCCGAAAGCTGATGAGAGATTACAGGCCGGATTGACAAGGTGCTGATCGAATTCTCCAGCTTTCTCGTCTTTCTGAAATAGTGCGGACAAGCGCCTGGTCAGTGTTTAGAGTGCCAGCGTTCTTCTGGGCCCTCAGCGGACCACCGGGATGGTGGCTTTGGGAAAATGAAGTTTGCGATGTCTGTCTGGCGGTTGGATTGTAGCTAATTTGTATAAGATACCTCAGACAGTACCTAATAACCTCGCTTAGAAGGCGTTGTGCGATGCAGCAAACCCTCTACCATCCAGCTCCTGCTCATTTTTCCCTTACTCAGACTGTTCCCTAGATTGTAGACATGCACTGTCTGTGTGTCTGTCTGTGCGTCTGCCAGTGTGTGTGCCTGTCTGTTTGTCTGTGTGTCTGTCTGTGCGTGTGTCTGTCTGTCTGTCCGTTCGTCCGTCCTACCATCCTCCCGTTTGTCTGCCTGCTTGCCTGCCTGCCTGCCTGCCTGTCTGTCTGTCTGTCTGTCTGTCTGTCTGTCTGTCTGTCTGTCTGTCTGTCTGTGTGCCTGTCTGTGTGCCTATCTGTATGTCTCTCTGTCGTTGCGCCCAAGCCTCTGTATCTCTCACTCGCCCACGCATGCGCACCCACACACACACATGCATGCACACACACATGCACACACACACATGCACACACACACACACACACACACACACAAATGCACACACACAGAGATGCACACAGACACACAGACACAAACACACACACCTCGTTATGTATCAAGGGACGCAAGCACAGAGCTATACCTCGCATGGCCTTATTTGGAATTAGGCGGTTTTGTTTTAGATGTGGAGGCTTACACCCACACACACACACACACACACTCACATACACACACACATACACCGACACATACACACACACACTCACATACACACACACATACACCGACACATACACACACATACACACACACATACACACATACACATACACACACACACATACACACACATACACCGACACATACACACACACACACACACACACACACACACACACACACACACACACACACACACATGCATATCCTAGTCGCCAGAGCGCCACGCTCTGTGTCCGGTGTTACTTATCAACAAGCAGCGCTTGTTAAGAACCTTGTCCGCGAATGCAACAGAGGATCTACGTAGAATTGTACATAGCACCTGCAAGCTACTGCGCGGCCAACTGCTTACCCACTGCAGAGCCCTGTCTGTTTTCTGTACTCTAATTCTGCTGCTCTTTGATTTTCTTCCTTCTCTCATCTGGTTTTCCGTTAGCGCTGTTGCTGCTTTTGCTTTTGCTGCTGCTGCTGCTTCTTCTTTGGTAGATTCGTCTTGCGGGTGATACTAGAGTAGAGGAAGATACGTTTAAAACAGAGTGTTTTGCAACTATTCTTAGAATAATCATGGTATATTGGGACTTTGCTGCTGCTGCTCCTGCTGCGGCTGCTGCTGCTGCTGCTGGACAAGAATGAAAAGATGATAATGATGATGATGATGCTACTGATAATAATGACGAGGACGACGACGACGATGACAACAATAACAATGGTGATCTTGGTGGGAGTGACGACGATAATGACGACGACGATGCTGCTGCTGTTGCTAATGTTAATAACGATGACAGTTGCGGCGGTTAAAACGGTGACGACGGTGACAACGACGATGACGATAATGATGACGACGCAGACAACTACGACGACGGGAAGGGAGAAGGAAATCAAGACAAAGATAGTCTTCTCCATCATCTCACGCGTTCCAGAGTAACGCTAATTTCATCACTGTTTCCACCGCAAGGTGAATCGGTCACCGCCCGCATAACGTTTTTGTACTACGCTTCTTGGAGTCTAGAGCAAAACCACATGGCCTCGAAACACATGGATATCTCTGGCTTTCAGGCAATTATCACGGGAAAGTGTTCCGCTAATCACGTTACTTCGCCAGAAAATGGGAATAACAGAGGGTCTGTTGATGCGATCATGTTTCTAAAACAATGAGGGATAACTCAGCTCGCGCGGGAATAAAGACATGTTCTACGATTCCGTGCGCACTTCTTCGGCGCCGGAGGGGCTCTCTTGGGGAAGACAGAGGATCTGTTTGAGGTAAAGGTCCGTGGCAGAAAGACAGTGATTCATTGTGCCGTTCTGACCTGCTGTTGTAGTTTTTTCGCGCCAAGAAAAACACACTCATCATAATTCTCGGTGAGAGAGAGAGAGAGAGAGAGAGAGAGAGAGAGAGAGAGAGAGAGAGAGAGAGAGGATCTGGGATGTTGTATGTCATCGCCTGCGGGAAAGGCGGGGCTGCTTTTCGTCCTGTTACGTTCCAGCGTCGTCCATTATCCATGAAACAGCTCTCTGATAAATCTACTCCGCTTGTCATTCTGTGCAAGAAAAACAACTTCACATGACTGGCACTAGAACGTAGCCATCGATGGTAGGAATAACTTTCGCTTTGATATATAGACTTTCAGGGCAGCAACCTTTCCCTGCGATACAGTAGTAGTAGACCTGTCTGTATTCACTTTTTTAGGAAATGGCAAGAGAACATTTTGTCATTTTAACTTGTTTTTCAAAAGCTGAAAGTGGTGTGATGCTGGTGGTAGTAATGAGTAGGTGGAGGAGCAGCAGCATCCGCAGCAACTGGAAGAACAGGAGCAGGAAAGAATAATAAGTAGGATTCTGTTATTTCTAAACTACAAAAATTAAGGAAGGGAGAAAGGAGCCTCGACGACCAGTGCACTGAGGAGGAGAATGGGGGGAGTGAGGAGGAGGAGGAGGAGGAGGAGGAGGAGGAGGAGGAGGAGGAGGAGGAAGAGGAGGAGGAGGAGGAGGAGAGGAGGAGGAGGAGGAGGAGGAGGAGGAGGAGGAGGAGGAGGAGGAGGAGGAGGAGGAGGAGGAGGAGGAGGAGGAGGAGGAGGAGGAGGAGGAGTCTAGTAATAATTTTGAACACGATGCTGGCGAATGCATTCTAAACCGAGACTGCATAGGCTTATAACATGGAAATGTTTGATGTTGGTGCACACGGTGAAGGTTGAAAGCTTTGAGTGATAGTCATGCATTCAAGGAAACTCTCGTCGAACGTGTTAATTGTGAAGGTGAGGAATGCAGTCTCGACAATTGATATACAAGCGAGATCTGAAGGGAATTTCAAGGCGGTAGTTAGGAGCTGCACAGAATTGGCCATGCAAATAGGAGACGACCCCTAATCCACATGGATCTCGTCGCTTTGGTTGACAAGGGATAATCAGGAAACCACGGCTCACTGCAAGACCTTGTGCCTTTAGCAGTACCTACATGTATGTGTTTGTCTATTGGCACATTGTTGTATTTCAGTTTGTTTATTGTTTTGCATTTCCCTCCAGTTTCCTCTATGTATTTCTCCTGTTTACATATCTCTTTTTGTAGTTGTTGTTCTTGTGCGTGTTTTCTTCCTTTTCTGTTGGTCTGTTCTGTTTCCTTCGTCTCTCCGTCCGTTTGTCCACCGCCAGACTGCCTGTCTGCTTAGCTGCCTGCCTGGCTGTGTGTGCGTGCGTGTCTGTCTCTGTGTCCGCCGTCGTTTGTTTGTCCGTCCGTCCGTCCAACCGTCCGTCCGTCCGTGCTCTCTCTCTCTCTCTCTCTCTCTCTCTCTCTCTCTCTCTCTCTCTCTTACACACACACGTACGCACACACGCGCACACACACAAACACACACATACACAGACACACACACATACACATACACACACATACACACATACACACACATACACACATACACACACACACACACCACACACACACACACACACAGACACACCTACTCCGTCTACAAGAAGCGGCCAGAACTGCTGTTGGAGTTAAGAATGAAGGCCGGTGCTGCTGAAGGAGATGGGTCTGGAGTCTGCAATCCCATCACTCTTAAAGCCTCTCTCCCATCCGTCTTCCACTAGGGGACGTAGGGAGGCAAATGCCACGTGACTTTAGTTGAGGCCCTCTCCAGAATAAATGGTTTCGTATTGTGTAAACAGGGCATACATTCTTTCAAACAGTGGAAACTGCGTACATCCTTTCGCGTGAAATGCCCACCCCCTACTGTTTTTTGCCTCATGATTTCACTGTCCACGAATCGAGGTAAAAGAAAACGCGTTCCATGAAAACTGACATTTGACATGTACGCGTGCGCGCGTACGTGTGTGTGTGTGTGTGTGTGTGTGTGTGTGTGTGTGTGTGTGTGTGTGTGTGTGTGTGTGTGTGTGTGTGTGTGTGTGTGTGTGTGTGTGTGTGTGTGTGTGTGTAATTGGTGTTTCCATGCCAGTGCGTATTTGTTCGGGGTTTCTGCGTTTGCCGTAGGTTTTCAGGTCTTCAGCGAAGTTTTGCTCTCT
Source organism: Theodoxus fluviatilis (assembly GCA_034096865.1). Taxonomy (NCBI): domain Eukaryota; kingdom Metazoa; phylum Mollusca; class Gastropoda; order Cycloneritida; family Neritidae; genus Theodoxus; species Theodoxus fluviatilis. Next base: position 69,209 of record JAWQFJ010002112.1, on the reverse strand, counting down.
GTGCTGCATAAATCTGCCTTTGCTGTTGACTGCCCTGGCTGCCATGAAGTGTCGCCATCGACGTTTAACCCCTGCATTCCTGGAAAGTATGAGAAGTTTGCTTCAGTATTCTAAAAGACGGACTGCACGCTGTGTACCTTTTTACTGATACAGTTTTTCATAAGTCACATGTCTGCAGCAACTTATTGTCCACTTTACTTCCGGCTCTCTAACAGGAAGCCGAGAGTAGAAAGGTTTCACCACGTGGTCCAGATTTTGTGAGATGGATGGACATGAAAGAATCTTGCGTCTTTTTTTAACCAAAAACGTGAGGAAAAATATGAAAGAAAAAGCCTCGTCTCTTTTTTCCCCCTGGAAAATAAACTCAGTAGGCAGTTGAATGAAAACTTTTTTGACGAGCTTTTTTTTCTTCTAGAAAAGTAAAATTCTTTGATCCGTGTGAGTGCGTTTACCCGCCAATCACACCTTGGCGCGCCTGTGATTGACGAGGTGGACGCGGCCATTACGTGCGACCGTTCCAGGAGACGTGCGATGGAGTCAGAGCGAGGTGTTGTTTGCGAGGAGACGCTCATCCAAGCTTGCAAACAGCCCAGGCCAATGTGCCTGATGAGGAGCAGGCGTCTGTTTGCAGAATTCTCTCCCGCGTCCGTCTCTGTCCTCAACCCAGACAATCTCTTTCCCATGGCAACTAGCGCTCCTGAGGGAAAGAGATGGGAAAATAACCTTGCAACTGAAGACGCATGTTGACAGTAATCTCTTGCAGTTTCTCGGGGTAAAATGGAAATAAAAAGCATTTTGTGGACGGAGTAATTTCCTTCATTTTTCGTTGTGCAAGTATTAGGCAATTCGTATTCCTTGCGCAGTTTTGCACTTTAAAGGCCATCTGACCGATTCCGAAGCCAACATCCAATATCCCCGCTCCCCCTTGTAAGGAAGAACAAATCGTCGCTGGCTGAAGGACGCAATTTCCTCCGTGTATATGGAGGGAGAAAGTCATCTTTCTACACACCATTGCATACGGTTCGGTGGGCCGAATTGAAAATCGATGCCTCGTTCTCGCCGCATTAGATTCACCCGTGGTAGTTATTGCTCGGGTTAAGTTACCCCATTCTCCTCCGAAATAGATTGGGGCCCGGACCAGACGTAGGTAAGAACTGCGACGCTCTCCGACAATGAGCAATCAGAGAGGGGCGCAGCCCCGCGGAAAAAAGGGGGATCCCCGTTGTCTTGGCACGTCGTCGTGCAAAGCCTTTGGGGCTCCGCCTGCGTGCCCAGATGGCTCTGGCGCAAGGGAGAGCGGCCCCGCCCTGAGCCTTTGGCTGCCTCCATCCGCCTTCCATTAGAACTGCTATTGGCCTAGACCCGCCATTGTCCCAACCACGTTCCCGCTGCCTGTCCGCATTGTTCCACGGGCCGCGAGGGTCTAGGGGATCCCGACCCCGGACTTCTGGGCTGCCCCCTTCTCGATATCGTATTCCCCTTCTGATACGCTGATGCGGTCCGTAGTGCTTGGTACAGCGATTGCCTCCCTCGATGAAGCGGGTCGAGGAATTTTTTGAGATTCTCCCAGTTTGTCCCGTCCATGAGAAAACTAGCAATCAGCTTTAATTTTAAAAAAAACGCGATTCAAACTTACTGATGAGACGCGGGCTCATCCGCTCATTTTGTGATTGCAGAATTGGACGAGTGTGGACGGAAGAATGCCCTGTAGACGAAGCTGGTCATGTTGGGTTCACTCGTTCTTCTAAAGTCCAAACATGTTCTATACATACATCCAATGCTTCTTTGCGTGACTGAAAACGTGTGAACGAAACGCATCGACGAAACGATTACATCGATCATGTCTCAAACAGCGTTTTGCGCTTTCACGTTTGTGTACGTTGCATGGTTATGAAAATGCGGTCACCCCACCTGGACTCTTTATTTTTTCAAGAGGGTAATCCATACTCCAGTTTGATCTCGTGAATCGGGTTTTCGCATGACGTCCGTGCTTGAAAAACACGTGCAACCAGTTGTATTTTACGTGATGACAGTCCCCGAAGTCCCTGTTGGCTTTCTCAGATCTGTTTGTGTCGTGCAAGCCCCTTGGGATGGAGCAATGTTTCACAGTAGTCCTTCGTTGTAATAAGAAAGCAGTGAAAGCGCCGTAAACATAGTTCATTTGTTTTTCTGGGTTTTGCAAAACTTCAAAAAGGGAAACTCTGATTATGTTTAAAGGGGTGAAAAGGTTGGGATACTGCCCCTCCAGTTTGGTTACATCGTTGGAAACTAGCGTTAAACATGAATAGTAAACTTTCTCACACAAATAGGCCCCTTACGAGACACTCGTCAATCTGACTTGGCGTTGAAGCGAAAAGCTGCCAAATTCCTAGAACAGCCATTTTCAGTTTCGATTGGTTTTGCTCCCTCGGTTTCCTTCCGTTAATGAGAAGCAGTTTTGGTCCAACCGCTGGTTGCTCAGTGCTGGTAATTAGTAAGACAAGGTCCAGCACGTTCACGTAAACTAGTGTTGTGAGTTGAACGCCCTTCTCCGTGTGTTGAGTAAGGCCTTTGGTTTTCGTGTGACCCTCGCATTAGGCCGGGATTTCTCCAGGGGGCCTAGCAAACTGCATCGATTCGCTGCTTGCTCAGTCCAAAGGTACCGTCGTCTTGTGCCCGGACACGACATAATGGATGTTATGGACATGTTTCGTGCTCCTTGCGTGACAGATATAATAGTCCTTGCTCGCCTTTGTTTCATTATGTGCGTGGACATAATTCATGCTCCTTGCATGGACTGATATATTGCTCCTCGCTTGGCCTTGTTTCTTTCTGTCAATCGTTCCTAAAGGCTAGACGTCTCGCCCGCTTGTGTTGCTTGACATTATGCCCTCCAAATTGTTTGCTACAATCATGTAGTATTTCTTCAGTCGTATACACCGTTTCTCATACGATACAGCGAAAACTGTGTTCAAGTGATTAGTAATGAAGCCTTACCAATTTTCAAGTATGCTTGCCATGGGAGTCAGATGTTGATTTTTATGTGACCCAAGACAGCTGAAACAAACTTCCTGGCGTCCTCAAAGCGTCACTGTGTAATCGCAGTGCACATGTCTCATAAGTCGCAAGAGGGATGCACAAAAATAAAATTGGCAATCTCATTTGACAGCGATAGAGAATAAAACCTGTTTTCTAGCGAGTGTCTGCTGTGATTCGGTGTGTGTGTGTGTGTGTGTGTGTGCGCGCGCGCGCGCGCGTGTGCGTGCGTGTGTGTGTGTGTGTGTGTGTGTGTGTGCGTGCGTGTGTGTGCGTGTGTGTGAGTGTGTGTGGGTGGGTGTGTGTGCGTGCGTGTGTGTGCATGTATGTGTGTGCATGTGTGTGTGTGTACATCCGTACATCCATTTGTTAGACCGACCTTGAATCCCAGTTACTGTTCCATGTTTTTCGTTCCCTACTTATCGCCTCCGTTGCTCTCTTTCACTCCTTCAATTTCAATCTTCCTCTTAGCCTTTCTTTCTTTCTTTTTTCTCTCTTTCTTTTCTTTGGAAGGCATGTCCTTGTGCCTTTCTTTATCTGCGTTATTTTTTTCGACTTTCTTTATGCTGCTGTCACATGGATTGGGGGACGCAAGTAAAAGCAAGGAGAGGTAAAGGAGGGAAAAAAAGGAAAAGGCTGTAGAGAAAACTCCTCTAGAGCAGAGGCGCCAAGGTTTGTCTGTTCCACCGCAGTTACGAAGATGTAAGGGGATAACTAAGTGAATATATTGCTTCCGCGCTCCTTGTTTATTTTACGTCTGTCGTGGATCTGCATTGGTTTGGGTTGCTCTTTTTTTTCACTACTTGTGTCGGTGGAGATGCGGAACTTCCCCGCACCTTCCCGCCATACTGGCTGCTGAATTTACGTCTCGCCGTGGAATAGAGCCAGACCTGGAGTGGCGGACAGTGAAGAACAAGATAGCGCCCCAGACCAAGTTGTGTTTATTTTCAAGTCTGCAGGGCTGATAATGAGACCGGGCTTTTCACCTGATGCACGGCTGTCTGCTTGGGGACCGAGGAGTGGGCCTTGTCTCTATTTGCGTGCACCTGGAACAACAGCGCTGTCAAGCACGACAACTTCCGGTGCAATGGCGATGCTCGCTTGTGCCGACTGCAAGACTTGTGATCATTCACGGAGCTTAAGTGGAACAACATTTCGGTCGAAACAGGATGAACCCATCCAATCTGGCGGTTTGCTGGCTCATGCCGTTTTTGCGCACTTACTTCTAAGTTAGAATTGCTTAAGCGCCGAAAGTGCGTGTCGAGCGATAAAATGGGTTTCAAGATGAGAGAGAGAGAGATGTCTACATCGGGGTGACAAGACAGCAACATACTTTCTCCACCAAGTGGCGAAGACCTTGGAGCACGACACATCTGCTTGAAAAGTGATGGATTTTGACGGAGTGAAGAATTGATGAGGCGTCACGGCCTATCAGCCTAGATTCTGCAAGGATTCTGACGTATCCAAGTCGTTTTGTTGGTTGTAACTTGTAACTTGGTTGTGGGGCTCTGTGACCGAGTGGTCAGCGCGCTTAACCTGCTGTCCCTTGAGGCTAGCGGATGCGGCGTTCGAAGCTGCGCGGATTCTAGAGTTGCATCCTTGAGCAAGATGCTTAACTCACAGTGCTTCTTCCCACCCAGGAGTAAAACGGGTACCTGTGAGGGTTGAGTTGGAAGATTGTGAGAGATAACTTTGGCGCCTTCATCCGCAGCCTGGTTGCATGCTCCCTAGGGAGTTGAGACGGCGTTTGAGCGATACAAAGAGGTAGCATGATGACTAGGGGGTAAATGTGTGCGGTTTGAACATCCATCAACGGGTGAAAAAGTCGCAGTATAAGAAAGAACACCTTTACTTTTAAAGAAGGCAAGTCAAGATTCACTTTCCCTCGTCATTCTCCTGTCCGGAGCTGCTTAGGGAGAAGCGTTGGGTCTATTCTTAATATCCGCAGGGACGGAGCGTTTTGACAGCAATCAGACTGTACGTCCTCCATCCTTCATCGGTGCGTTTGTCCTCCTTTTAGAATGAGCTGCTACTGATTCTGATACAAGTACTCACTGCACAATGAAGAAGGTTAACTGAAGATAGTTTGATTTCTCAAACACGTCGTTAGGACATGTTGATATAAACTCTCCGTGTATTTATGGGACCTAGGATATGCATGCATGTGTGTGTGTGTGTGTGTGTGAGAGAGAGAGAGAGAGAGAGAGAGAGAGAGAGAGAGAGAGAGAGAGAGAGAGAGAGAGAGAATTGAGAGCGTGCAGTTACGCTCGCGTGTGTGTGTGTGTTTGTGTATGTCTGATCCAACATCTTTCAATTTCTTAAGTTGAACGTTCTTCTCGAGTCTCACTTTACTTCTTGTCGGACTTCTTGAGTTATCGCCTTGACCATCGCGAGGTTAAACGTGGCGGACACTACACCTTTAGGGATGTCCTGAAGGATGCGAGTTCTTTCCCGAAGTTGCCACGATGTTTCCACTCCAACGGCGTCTTTCGACCGACGAAGCCGATAGGGATTCGATGCATATGCATGGCTGATCGCGGAAAGATCACAGACGATCGTTGGGAGAAAATCTTCGCTGGCGAGAAAACCCAAAGTACTCACGCTGCATTTCCACGTTCTCACAAGGGAAACGAGGCGTCAACGAAAATGTATGACGTCATCAAGGACGACTCCCCCGGCGGCGACCCAGATCACGTGATCCATTCATACGTCAGTTCCGTTACTTCTATGGGGCCCTTGGGACGTCCCCTGCGAGACTGCAGGTTTGCAAATGAGCTCTGGGCTGCAGCCTCTTCGAGTTTTGTGGAGGTGTGAAACTCCCACGTCGCTCTCACTCCAGTCTCAGGCGCCAATTCGCAATCCCACACTCCACCCCAAAGCCTTGACAGCAGTCGCCTTCTTGTTGATGGCGTCTTCTCTCAATGCCCCGGCTGATCCATACCGCACATGGTGGAAAGGCGGGCTGACTGAGCTGCATGATTTTTGCATGCCCTGAACAGTAGAGCTGGCGGTACTTACCGGTAATACCGGTAAAACCGGTGCCCATTGACGTGGTACGCTGTACCGGTACGGCCAACTGTACCGGTAAATACAGCAAGGGACATAACTCTCATAGGTCACAAAAAACCATGGCGGACGATTCTTTCACGGTGGTGAAGAACGAGAGGGGCAAATCAGCCATATGGAGGTTTTTTGGATTGAAAACACGGAAATCAGACAACCAAATTGATGAGAGAGTTGCTGTGTGCACAACATGCAACACCCAAGTCAAAATGGCAGGAGGAGGCACGTCAAACATGCAAGCACACATGAGAAGACATCACTCTTCTACGTACACTTCAAAACCTCGCACGATGCACTTGAATATGACGTTGAGTTTCCAAACTCCAGTGCTTTGGTTCTTTTTAAAATGTTGAAATGTCTGATTTGAAGCAAAGATGCTTGACTTTGATTTTCTATTGAATATGCTTTTGTATTACGCAAGAAAACTTGAAAATTTAGTTTAATTTACTGCTTCTTCTTTTTTTAAATAAAGAAAAGAAAAAAATAACTGTGTAGGTTTAATTTTACATCTCTCCTTCATCCTCTCTGTCCCTCTCTCTCACACACCTGTCTTTCTCCTCCCTCTAACCTTCCTCGTTCTTTCTCTTTCTCTCTCTCTCAAATCCTCAAATCCTCCTTCCGTTTTCTGATGCACTGATAACTATTGCGCAACCTCATACGTCATTGTCAACGCCTATTAAAGTGCATGTATTATCGTAGGGGTTGGTCAGCATGACGTCAGCGTGGTCGGTAAATGCAAAAATACCGGTAAAAAACCTGTACGGTCCTCTGTACAGGTACCCAGCACTACTGAACAGCCGGTGTTGGAGGCCGGGGTAGTAGAACGAGAGAACAATGTGGTACTTGTTGAGGGCGGAGTTCTCTTCCTTTTCACTAGAGGGGAAAATGGACTCTGTTTTGTCGTTTGTCGTGTGTCAACTCTTCTGAGACGTCTTTTATGAGAGCCTCTTGGTTTTCGCGTTTATATTAAAAAAATGATTCACCTCATTCTTTTTTAAACGAGGCGCCTAGAAGGGCAGCAAGCTGTGTTGGAAGACCGAAACTACAAGAAAACCACATCCAGGAACTACTGGGGTTATTGGTATTGGCACATATTGAACTGATCTTATTTTCGAGTACGTTCTTACACGTTTAAGCTTACAAGTGCACACATTCTGGTGCATATGTACACAAATACGAACGCCTGAGAGAGAGAGAGAGAGAGAGAGAGAGAGAGAGAGAGAGAGAGAGAGAGAGAGAGAGAGAGAGAGAGAGAGAGAGAGCACCAAGGCAAACATGACAGAATTATTCACACACCGACAACCATGAGCATAGTCAAACGAACGGATCCTTACACCGATGTCAGAGGTCAACAGAATCCACAGCAAAAAATGCTGTCAGAGACCGACAGACAAATAAGTGCACAGACACGCTGGCCCCGGGGAGCAAACAAACACTGCTTTCCACGTGATCTGCCTTCACTCGTTTTCTCTCTTTCCTGCTTCTCTTTGCACAAAAATGCGCCTGACTTTTCCTCCTTCGTCATTGCCTGTCTCGGGGTCAATGTGACCCGAAGCGAAGGCTTCTGGCAGGGACTAGTCCCTCTGTTCTGGCACTCGCGTGACACATGGACCGGCAGTCTCGCTCCGTTGAACTCGGACCCGATTAGCATTCCCTCAACGCTTTGAAGAAGGGCCTTTAATGTCTCCTCGACCGGCAGCACATCAAATTCAAAGAAGCTGTTTGTACTTTGATGCATTGTTTTCCTACCTCAAGCACTCCCTGTAGTTTGAGGGCAAAGATAAACAGACCGTGTCCCACTAAGTGGTTCGCAAAAGGCGAATACTTAGATAAATATAGACATGATATGTTCTTACTCTAACCAGCTCTAGTGATTTCTCGTGATCAACAACATTGCATAGCCTACAAAGGCTGAATGGTCATAAACTTCATACATTCGTTGGTTTACCCAGGACTTCCTTTCCCGGACATGATGTTATAAGATGAAGTAGAAAAAACTATTCAGAAATTTATTAGGGAGTATAATCGTTCATCCGCCAGAATACACTTAATTTCTCACCATACGAAAAGGCTGAAATACAATAAAAGATACACACGCGAATGCAGTTATGCCTCTTTGCATGTTTGCCGCCACATAAAAGTACACGGGTATCCACGTCAGTGCCCGCACAGAGCACTAGAGTTTTCCTCTGTGGAATTGCATGTACTCGTAAATGAAGAAACGTAGTCGACTTCGACACGAAGAAACAGGTTTCTCCTATCTAGATCCCACTGGCTCGCACAGCAGAAGGAGTGTTGACTCAGCCAGCTCTCCTTGTTGGATGCCAGTCTGCTGACTTGTTATGGGGAAGGGGCTTAGGTGAGAGATTACTCGGATTTGTTGCTCGATGGGGCTTGCCCGGAATGCCAGGCCATCCAGACTGCATCAGTGTTAAGCATTGCTTGTCAGGTTGACGGCTCATCAGCTAGTGTTCCATGGATCGCAATGCCTATGCACTACATCTCCTCGTTGCAAGATTGAAGCTGAAGCTCAAGAGGAACTGGACAGGGGGCTCCAGCCAGCGACAGAGTTACGACATCACAGCGCTAAAGGACAACAGGAAGCAGGAAGAGTTTAAGATCACCCTCTCCAACAAGTTCCAGGTCCTAGAAGAGCTGCTTGAGGAGGAGACCACAGAACAACAGTGGCAAGGAGTGAAAGAAGCAGTTACATCAACATGCAAAGAAGTACTTGGACCAAGAACACACAATCACAAAGAATGGATATCAGCGGGGACATTGAAGATCATTGAGGAGAGAAGAGAAAAGAAGACTGCTATGAACAACAGCAAAACAAGAGCAGCGAAGGCAAAAGCAAATGAAGAATATGCAGAAGCCAACAGAAGCGCGAAGCGCAGCATCAGGGCAGATAAGAAGAACTACATAGAGATGCTGGCAACAGAAGCAGAAGAAGCAGCTTACCATGGCAACCCCAGAGACCTGTATTCAACAATCAAGAAACTCTCAGGGAAGTTCGCCAAGCCAGAGAGACCAGTCAAAGACAGGAACGGAAGAGTGATACCGGATGAGGAAGGACAGAAGAACAGATGGGTCGAACACTTCCAGAAGCTGCTCAACAGACCAACGCCTGCAAACCCACCAGACGTACCGCCAGCGGAAAGAGACCTGCAAATCGAGTGCGGTGCACCGACCAAGGAGGAGATCTGCAGCGCCATCACACAACTGAAGAACGGCAAGTCTGCAGGATCTGACAGCATTCCGGCAGAGGCGCTGAAGGCGGATGTGGAGACCAGTGTGGAGCTCCTCTACCCACTCTTCTGCAAGATATGGGAAGATGAAGAAGTACCAGCAGACTGGAGAGAAGGATACCTCGTCAAACTCCCCAAGAAAGGAGACCTCAGTTCCTGCACCAACTACAGAGGAATAATGCTGCTGTTCATCCCAAGGAAATCGTTTAACCGCATCTTACTGAACAGGATGAAGGACCCAGTTGACCCACATCTTCGTGACCAACACGCCGGCTTCCGCAAGGAAAGGTCGTGCACAGACCAGATAGCAACTGCGCATCATCTTGGAACAGTCCTTGGAGTGGAACTCGCCCCTCTACGTAAACTTTATTGATTACGAGAAAACGTTCGACAGTGTGGACAGGCAGACCCTCTGGATGCTACTGAGACACTACGGAGTGCCGGAAAAGATCACGAACATCATCAAGAAGTCATACGAAAACATGACGTGCAGGATAGTTCATGGCCGACAACTCACCGACGCCTTTGAAGTACAAACCGGAGTGACACAAGGCTGCCTGCTTTCACCCTTCATGTTCATGTTAGCGATCGACTGGATCATGAAGATGTCGACATACCATAAACGAAACGGCATCCAGTGGACTCTTTGGAAACAGCTGGACGATCTTGACTTTACGGATGATCTGGCTCTCCTCTCTCATACCCAACAAAAGATGCAGGAAAAGACCAGCATTGTTGCGGACAACTCAGAAAGCCTGGGCCTCCACATCAACAGAGAGAAGAGCAAGGTTTTCAAAACAAATGCATCCAACAACACACCCATCACTGTTGAAGGCAATGCGCGGGAAGATGTGGACAGTTTCACGTATCTCGGTAGCATTGTAAACAAGCAGGGAGGAACGGATGCAGACGTCAGAATCCGTATCGGCAAAGCCAGAGCAGCCTTCCATCAGCTGAAGAAGATCTGGGAATCCATCGAAATAAGTACTACTACAAAGATCAGGGTTTTCAATACCATCGTGAAGCCGATCTTGCTGTACGGAGCAGAGACCTGGCGAACCACCGTCACCACCATGAAGAAAATCCAGCTCTTCATCAACACCTGCCTCAGGAAGATCCTCAAGATCCGCTGGCCAGACAAAATCAGCAATGAAGAACTGCGGCTGAGAACCAGGCAACAGCCAGTTGAGGAAGACGTCCTTCAGAGACGCTGGCGATGGATAGGCCACACCCTTCGCAGACCTGCTTCCAACATCACCAGGCAAGCCCTCAAGTGGAACCCACAAGGGAAGAGGAAGAGAAGGCGACCTAGGAACACCTGGCGCCGTGATCTGGAGGCAGACGCAAAGCAGATGGGAAAGACGTGGGGGCAGCTGGAAAGATTCGCCCAGAGCCGAGATGCCTGGAGGGTGCTGATTGGCGGCCTATACCCCAGACGGGGTCACAGGCGGAGGAGGAGGAGGAGGAGGAGGAGGAGGAGGACTAGACATGTCATATCGGGACTGAGGTAGCAACACATTGGTTTATGTGCAGAAAAAAATCAACTCGAAGTAGACGAAATCGACGAAGCAGCAATAGCAGCTGCAGCCGGAGGAGCAGGAAGAGGGAGTGGTTGCGGCGAGGAGGAGGAGGAGGAAGATGGGGGGGAGGAGGGGGGGACGGAGGGAGGAGGAGATGGAGGTGGAGGAGGAGAAGAAGGAGGAGGAGGAGAAGGAGGAGGAGGAGGAGGAGGAGGAGGAGGAGGAGGAGGAGGAGGAGGAGGAGGAGGAGGAGGAGGAGGAGGAGGAGGAGGAGGAGGAGGAGGAGGAGAAGGAGGAGGAGGAGGAGAAGGAGACTGTGCAATACTAAACGGTTCAATGATATCGTCAGAAAAATCACAAGGACTAAATATATTACTGTAGTATTTACAGTGTTACAAAAAGACGAAGTACTCGTCATTCTCTGTCATCAAAATCTTAGCAAACCATTTTCTTATCTAAGGTCATAGCCTCACTCGCAGAACATTTTCATGTATCTCAAAGTTGAGTGGTTAGCGCCTGATTTGCAGTTACTTGTAGCTAGTGAATACGGTCATCGAAGCTGCGCGTCCCCCAGAGTTGCAACCTTGAGGAAAGTGCTAATGTCACGTTGTTTCTCTCCAGCCAGGAGTAAAACCGGGTATCTGTTAGGGCTGCGATGGCACAATATGGTGCGTTTAACTCTTGTACGCGGCAGTGAGCCAAAACCGGTTTGGAATACTTCCCAGGGGAGTACATCCGTCCGTAATTGTGTTTGTCATCAGGTCTCAGTAACATATTTATACGGCGGCCCAGTGATCAAGAGATAAAGGGATCAAGGGTTTCAGACTCAGACACGGGTGATAAATCACTATAGAAAACTCCACGTTTACCTTTTAGTTAAGGCCGTGAAAAGTTGCGAGTGAAGGAAAGGTGGAAATGTATACAGAACCTCTTGCTTCATATGGACAGTAAGGAGAACATGCCCTTTGCTGACATGAGAAATATATATATATATACGGAGTGACAACTATAAAACAAATTTCGGATTCCTCTTCCCCAGACTGTCTGAACTTTACTCGACACCGATTTCTCAGTGTTTGCAAACCATTTTAGCATCCAGACTTTCTGGGATCGTTAATACCGTCCGCCTCCATTTTAACGCCTCTGTGTCTGCGCCTCTTAAGGTTCAGCGGTTGGCGCCATAAACAAGCTTTCGTCTGCAATAACCATCAGGTTGCTACTTAAAGTCTGGATCTCTCTTTCACGCCTTGCATCTCTACTAACTGGAGTTTGCAAAGCTTTAGCTCTTAATGTGTGACTCCGTGTTCCTATCTCCTCGTGATCCGTGATGACCTCAAGGTGCCCTACGAGTATGAAGTTATGGAAATCTGCCTTTTTTCTCTCTTTTTGGGGGGTCTGCAGTGAACGTGTCAGGCTGCATGACAGAAGGAGGCGACCAGCATTTCTGCTTAAACCAAACACTCTTGAACAATAGAAAATTATAATTTATCCACGCATTGCGTATTTCGTTTCTTTGATATTTTAAGCGTAAAATTATTTAATACTGAGGTGAATACCCTGAAGGATGGAGATATGGTGATGATTACTGTTTAGATCATTCCGAGTGAGTTCTAAAGTTTGAACTAGCCTGGTGTGGACGTGGTGTAGCTAAAGATCGATTGAGCTAGAGTATTCTTAATTGCTTGTGCAATTTATTATGTTGCATCGATCCTCAGAAATTAATTTTATTTAGAAACGTTAATCCCACAAGTCTCAATCGCGCAATTAAACGGTAATGATGTTATTCGTGTACGGACGCGTCCTTGTCATTAGAAGTGTACACATTTGTACACATGCATGCGTGCTGTAATCTGATGGTTACAGATTTTCAATGATTCAAAAGAATAAGCGAAGAAGTAGTAGCAGCAGCAGCAACAAGCTTGCTGCTGCTGTTGTTGCTGCTACTACTGCTGCTGCTGCTGCTGTTGCTGCTGTTGTTGCTGCTGCTGCTACTGCTGCTGCTGTTGTTGCTCCTGCTGCTACTGCTACTGCTGTTGCTGCTACTACTGCTGCTGCTGCTGCTGCTGTTGCTGCTGCTGCTGCCGGTGCTTTGCCTGTCATAATTCACGAGCGCATGAGCTGCGGCACGATTCTCATACTCACATCTCTTACAGCCAGTTCTCATGCTGTTCTCCATTTATGTCCTTGCAGATCACCAAGATGATGGTCATCGTGGTCATCATCTACGCCATATGCTGGCTGCCCCTGCACGCGGTGACCATCGCCGGCGACGTGAACGAGAAGATCTACGATATGAAGCACATGAACATAGTGTGGATGGCCACGCACTGGTTGGCCATGAGCAACTGCATGTACAACCCCTTCGTCTACTGCTGGATGAACTCAAAGTTCAGGCACGGCTTCAAGATCGCGCTGTCTCGCATCTCCTGTGGCGCCCTGCGCTTTCCCAGCGCGGACTGCCGACGTCAGAACACCTACATGACGTCAATCTCCCACGGGGGCAGTCTGACACGGCGCCACGCAGGTCGGGCGGAGAGCAGCGGCTACGAAGCATCGGAGGGCAGCCCCCTGACCCCTCGCCATATCAATGGCTTCGCCATGACCAAGACTTGAGCTGGGGGTGGGGCAAAGAATGAGGTGGAGCAACAGCACAGAGGGTAGGTAAAACAGAGCCGGAGGAGGATACACCAGTCTGACCCTGCTTAGCTTCCTTCCCAAGTGTTGTGCTCGTGCCGGGAAAAGTCTGCGTAGAGTGGAGCTTGTTTAGGGGTGTTCTGAGTGACGGTCTGTCAGGAGCAACGGACGGTGGGGACTGGGGTGGATTAATCTGAAAGAGAAGTGGAGCAATTTCGTCACCAGCCTGGTTGCTTGCTTTCCTGGGAGTTGAGACGACATTGGAGTGGAGATAAGAGTGTCCCAATGACCAGAGGGTAACAGACTGTGGTGTAGACAACCTCTATTGAGTGGGATGTGGCAATGAAAACCCGGGCACTTTTACCTTTACCACTTGTTGACAATCCGGTGTGAGCTTTGCTCAAAATTTGAACTTCGGGACTCTACGGAAGTAAAACTTTCCAGTAGAACAAAGTTTACTGGCCAAAATTTCCATTTCTGTCCATCTGGCGACTTCTAGGAAATCCATTTTGAGTTTAGCTCGTAAACTTGCACCACGTGTTATCACCATCAATGCTGCTGTTTCTGATGAGCTCCAAGGCAGGGCATAGGTTGCAGTTTTTCGCTGCGATGTGAGACGCCCTTGACACGAGAGACTGCTTGTCGTGTTGTGCTCCTCCGGATTACAACACAGATTTTACTCAGGCGGTTCCCTCGACTTCACTGTGGTGGGTCTTCAGGACAACGTGGTGTGGAGGCGACATCTCTATGTTTTCCTCAAATAAATGACTCGACAGCCGGGCAGGTGTCTAGGGCTTGCACGCAATGTTGGACCTGACATGTTCTGGCTTGCACGCAATGTTGGGCCTGACATGTTCTGGCTTGCACGCAATGTTGGACCTGACATGTTCTGTCCATATTGTATTATGTCCAGACAGTCTTCCAGTCTGTCTGCTGGACACTGTAATTCTAACATTATCCCATAAGTTCATCGCGTCTTGAATCAACTGACTGTGGTTGTACGTGTTGTGTTGTGACTTAACTTGTAGCGGTCTGTTATCTGCGTTGTCTTTCTTCATTGTCTTTCTTCATTGTCTTTCTGCTGTTGTTAACAAGTCTCACAAAGAGTCTGCTGTACATAAACACTTTGCTCTGTTGTTGTTCTCACATATTTACACGTAATGTAAACCCAAACCTGATGCGGCAGTGCTCCTTTGCCAATTGTTTGTCATGTGAGAAACGCGCGAATTGTACTGTATATTGTACAGAATATATTAATTGTTTTGCGTTGTGAATTTGTCCCGGATGAACTTATTTAAGATTTTCTTCAGGAAATATGACTTGCGACTGAATGGCATGTACAATTTGCGATTGCTTTCTATAGTTTGCTACTGAGAACCTCGTTGTCAACTGAATAGAAAACACGGACTCATTCATTGCACACCAATATACTTTCCTCATGCGACGCGGTATAGTTTATTCTTGCGCACGAAAGCAAAGGAGACAAGTGTATTCACGACGACTTGTTAGAGAAAGGCTGATCTAGACTGATCGACTGCCGCAATGGCACTACGAAAAAGATGAGCCAGACTACCAACTTTGACTGACAGCTTCACGGAAAAGATTCACTCTCCCTGACTCTCTGTCTGGACAGGACACTCGCGAAGAACCCGTTTCAGAGGGTTCTGTGTGCTGTGTTGTTCGTCCACCATCATCAAAGAGGACCTTCACAGCTATTGACGTGTAAACTGAATACAATGTGACCACAGCTGGCTGGTCAGACAGACTTGAGTAGACTCGGTAGTTGATGTGCTGGCAGCTCTGGACTAGCGCAATGCTCGCTTCTGATGTGGGTCAGCCAGTCTTCTCTCTTCTGGCTCCTGGCAACTCCTGTAAATGAGGGTTCGCCTTGCTGGTCGGCTCTGTGCCAGTTATTCCCAGGTTGCGGTGTCGATGCCGAGCGACTTCAGGGGGCTCTGGTATAATAGAAACAGAGAAAGACACGAACAAACCTTTGGAGTGAAATTTGACCTTTCCATGTAAGCGTACCTGCAAATCAACCAATAGACACAGCATGGGACTTCTCGCCACGGTTTCCTGGTCATTACGCTGACACTCGCATGTCAGATTATTCAGTCTGAAGTTTTGGTTAGTCAGATGTTCTTTACCTCTGAGAGAGAGAGAGAGAGAGAGAGAGAGAGAGCATTTCTGAACTTTCTTGTTCCGTGCTATCTCAATATTCTAATTTTTCATTTTGTCCACTGGAAGTTACACAAAGAAAAAGTTAATTTAACGACGTTTGATAGAGGAGAGATATGATAGCGTTAAGAGAATGATGCAAGTTACTGTCAACTTAGAACCCCCAGAGCAATTAAGAAAAATTGTGTTGGGCATATAAGTCATTAAAATAGTTTTGGGTGAAGAATGTGGCAAAAAGATGTATACCGCAATATGCACACATTATACTTTCTCCTAGAAAACTAAATCTGATTTTATGTTTATGGACAAGATCGTCTTCTTTACCTAAATGCGAGGATGTACCAGATTTCTCAGGAATACAACTGGCGGTCACTAACTTTAAATCGAGTTAAAACATTGCTGTCTGAAACTGGCGATTCATGTGGTCTGGAGATATCACAGGAACAAACAAGTGTCGGAGAAGTAGTTTAATCAGTAGAAATTGTTTTGTGTGCAATAATGTCAGTCATGATCTTGCTTTGGAAAAAGTCTAAATGGTTCATCTTCTGGTGTTAATGCAATGTTTACATTGTGACCGTTTTAAACAGAAGAGAGCTGGCACAGAATAATCAGTTGATGTTCTGGTTTTATTTGCATCAAAGTTATCAAAAGGGAAACTTGCTTTTTACTAATAAACTACTCCTGACAAGGATGTGTTCGCGGGGACATGCTTATCTGTACGGCGGTTGCCACTAGAGATCTCCCTCATTAGCTAAATTATGTGTGGCATTTGAAGATTGCTATCATCCTGGGAAAACTCCGATTACAGCCCGTCGGGCGTAGGTCTCTATGAATTCTTCACTCGTGCATATTCCCCGGGAGTGGCTTCGTTCAAGTTTATCCTTTTGTCTTACCGGAGTAATGGACTGTCTAGATAAACATCTCCCTGAATTGTGTCGAACACATATCCCGCAGACATGTCCCCTTTTTCTTTTTGTCTCGGTCGCAATCATATCCTTTACAGTCCATCTCATTGACACAAAGTCCTCGAATGCGGCACGGAATACCGTTACCTCTCCCATGCCCGTTAGCGCCCCACCCCAGTGTTTGCTGTATATTGGGGCGATGACCGTACCACACTGCCCGCACTCGCCAGATAACATTGTAAAACAAACTGCGAAAGAACGGGAGAGTGCATGGTGTAGTTGGAGACAGCCGTTGGAGCTGGGACAGAAAAGACGATAACCCTGAGGAGAAAAACACGCTGTCCATCCAAGCTAAGCTCCATTTAGGTTGCTTTCACTGCCCCAAATTTTACGTCTGTGTATACAGCGTTGTGACAATGCCCGGTGAGCAAAATTGCCTCCGCCTCTGTGCTCCCCTGTTTTCGCCACGGGGTGGCGCAGTGCATGCACTTTTAGCTCCGCGTATAACGTTTTGGATTTACGCTTCTTGTTTACCTACCTATATTTACATAATTTGTGAACTTTTTTCCGTTTAGGCTG
Source organism: Theodoxus fluviatilis (assembly GCA_034096865.1). Lineage (NCBI taxonomy): Eukaryota > Metazoa > Mollusca > Gastropoda > Cycloneritida > Neritidae > Theodoxus > Theodoxus fluviatilis. The sequence goes on along the minus strand of JAWQFJ010002112.1, from coordinate 52,067 downwards.
CGTGTGTAGTGTTCTGTGGGTACCTCCTAAAATGTGGATTCTGTAAGTATTACCCCGCATTTACATTCTCCATGTATTTTCCTATGCCTATGCTGTCTGTTAACGGCCCTGTGCTGCTCACTGTAGGCTTACATCGTATATATATGTATACTACTTTGTGAAAACTTACCGGTTGCGCTCTGCCATAGTACTCTCACAAAGCCCTTGCTGTTCCCGTTGGGTAGGTACGTGGATGAGGAACACATCTGGGCTACCCATGAGGATGTTTTCATTTCTTGCTTCACGCTGTACTCTTTGACCTTGTGGATCTGTCGAGAGCCATTCCTGCCGGGAGCCACTGCGACGAAGCAAGTGACGATCTGGAAGCCTGAAAAGTAGGTGCATATTGAGCTGGACAGCAGAAGCCACTACAGAGCAGACTGTATCGAGAAGCCAGCATGAGTTGGCTTTTCTATCAAAGGCAAAAAACTGACAGCAGCCACAGTGGCTGAGACTTGTTGACCTCTTCCGACCTTCTGAGATGAGAAAAGCATGGCAGTAGGTGACCTCATGGCTGCGTGGTGACTTCCTTGTCCACTGAGAAAGGATTCAATCTGTGGCAAAGACTCTGGGTGATAACTGGATGAAATGTGTGTTTAACTTATTGGCTGCATTTCATTACACCTCACGTTCTTGCTCAAAGTGTTTCGACTTGTGCCTGTAAATTTGGTGACGCAACCCTTTCGTTTGCTGTACATTGCAGACACGAAGGTGTAGTTGTGCAAAATGTACATTACTGGTACTGTTGTGGTGTACATTCGTTTCTTCCTTTTCATGGGTCATGTTAGTGCAATGCCACTCAAAGCAGCGCAGTACGATACGGATAAGTACAAAAAATACAATGCAGTATACTGCAGTACACTGGAATACATCGCAGTATCTAACACTTTGTTTCTGTTTGCACGTAATGTGACTTGACAACGAAATAAAGAAACATAATGATAAATAAATGATAAGACATTTCAAGATCAATTCAAAGCCATTTACAAAACACAAAATCAGACACGAAAGAAGGGAGACAGCTCAAGCAACTTGAAAACGAGAGTTACGAAAAGAAAAGCAACATATTTGAAGTCAACGCTATCTGGACTTATAATTGCGAAAAATGACAGTCGGCCCCTACTAGGGACATCCTAGCACCATGAAAAAGTCGTGACATTGTGTGTGCATGCGCCACTGAGCAGTCTTTGGGCTGGAAGTGCGCGCAATACAAGTACGTTATACATTATACATACAATCTCAAGAAACAATTCTAGAATCGTTGTTACAGTATGCTGTTCAAATAAAGCTAAATGATCATGAAGACTATCATAGCCAATACCGTGAAAGCAAACGTCAGCTTAAAGACAGTCTTGTGTAGGATAAACCTGTTTTTAAAAAAAGAGGCGATTGCGATAATGCTGCATCAAATTCCTCAAGGTGATATTCCGGCTAGAAGATACTTGCGACTTTGGTGGTAGTGTTATTAACCATATGAAGGAAAAAGAAATGTGTGAGTATTTCAAATGCAAATAAGTTAAATGTATTCACCTCCGTTATGTTCCCTTTCCCGTGCCCTCACATGCTTGAACTGTCACACCTAATATGTAGTGATTTAGTGAGCAGTTAAACCCATCACTGTACTCCTGAGGAAGGCAAGTAAAGCGGAAAAATTGAGAAACTAAGCAAAGGCTTGTTTGTTTTTCCGTCTTGTTTATCCTTCTCTCTCTTCTTTCTCTCTCTTCTTTCTCTCTTCTCTCTCTCTTCTTTCTCTCTCTCTCTTCTTTCTCTCTCTCTTCTCTCTCTCTCTCTCTCTCTTTCTCTCTCTCTCTCTCTCTCTCTCTCTCTCTCTCTCTCTCTCTCTCAATTGCGCTTGTGACGATGCCTCATTACAAAGCCTATTAATCGAAATAGGGAATCTCGTCAGGCCATGTCTGAGGAGTTGCTTGCGAGGTGGACGTCAGAGAGAGCGACCCTCAGGGTATTTGATCAGTCAGGGGTCAATGACAGGTTGCTACAAAAAAGAGACATTTTAATAGGCTATTTTAAAAAATCATTGGACAAATTATACATTGTCATCGTGTATACCACAGTTCCATCCTAGTTTACGGAGAAAGTACAGTATACCTCTGAATCGTCAGTAATCAAAGCCCTGACAATGTCTTTACGAGCTCAAAGGAGGAGGTCAAATTGAAGTCAACTGCTCGAATACTGCGACTCCAGAACGGATCGAAAATGGTAAAGATTTTTCGGTTTTCCATCTTTTCTCTGTATTCTTCTCTATTTCCTCTGCATTATCTATGTGCTCCTATGTATAGCTACAACAACATATCTGATTCTTGGTTTAAGGACTCAGTGAGTTTTGTCAGATTTCTTACACATTTTACGGTTCATTTGACGCGCATCACTGAACGACCTGCTGCTATCTACGTTGATGTCCCACGTCGAGTCGAATGGAAGTTTAAATTGTCTCCAAAACCGCGCGGAGAAGTACGTCCGTGATCAAGGAAAGCGTGTGCAACGCGTGCAACATTTCTAGAATGCTCGAACTGGCTCAAACTGGTTCGAACGAATTGAACACAAAGTGCGTCTCCTCACCAAGGATATTTGCTGGAAAGTTTGTCTGATGATCGTCTGTCATTTCTACCCTGGCTCGGTAATTCCTGCTTATCTTTCCAGGCCCTTGGTAACAGACAGGTTCACGCTGCCTCCACGCTCGACTTTCCGAGGGACATTTCTGCACATTCTGCAGTCAGCTCACCTTACATGCTCCTTCCTCACCTGAATTTCGAGTAGGCCTCTGACGAGTTCAGCACTGCGTGAGCTCTGCACTTCTGTCGCAACAGTCTTTCGGAGGAAGATCTACGACTGCCTGAAAAGGTCGCGTGCAATAGGATATCTACTGTACGTCGTCCAAGCCCTCGTTAACCTTTTGCATCCATTCTAATGATACTACACGTAGGGCCGTCAGCTGTTAAGTCTGCCTGAACCAGGCAGCTAAATGACCTGCCACTGCCGTTTTCCCTTGCGTTCTGGGCGCATGGCGTGGTACATTTCTCGTTATGGCCTTGTGGGCGAGAGAGGGAAGTCTGTGATAAAGGTGATCGTGATGGCAGAGGCGCCATAGATCTTCCTACTCCCAGGCACCTGGCCCCGACTCTAGATCCACTCCATCACGGCACGACGCTGCAGAGACCTCCAAGCCCTGAAGACCGTTTCCTGTCCCGCTACCGTCGTGCGAACCAACAGTTTTTACCAGATCCCCGTGACCAATCATTCTTTCTACAGAAATCTATCACCGCAAAAATTACCCCAGTGCTATTTCCTCTGCAGCCCTTTGCCATGGTCTGAATTAGCAAGTAGTTCGTGCAATATACAGTGACGGAGAGACGTAAAAATGGCTCAATTTGTGACAGTTCCTGAGATGCATGTGCGTCAGTTTACTACGTTAAATTTCCTGCGCCAGCAATCGCACGGCCGTTTTCCGTGCCGAAGCGTCGTACCTGTGGTCTTGTTGGAACAGAACATTGTCCGTGATCACGGCCTGCTGCAGCTGCTCCTGTACAATGCATGTGCACTGACGCCTACCGTCCATATCGCCTTTAATTAACCCTGTAAGGGCTCTCCTACTCGTGGAGATTTCGTCCGGCACATGCAGGCAAGATACTGTCATAGAAAGCATTATGATTGATTGTGATTCCTTTAAATCAAAACCACGTAAACAAATACGAAATTAAAGCAAGATTTCTGCTACAAATACGTATAAAATGTCCCGTATCCGACTGAGAAAGGCGTGAGGTAAATAAAGCAATATTTATTTTGTAAGTATAGTTTCATGTCTCAGGTGCAGAGAATCGGTGAAATACTACTACACATCATTTCGATTAATGTGTTAAAGGCAACGATTTAATTCTCCATTACTGTCATTCTAAATTGCGCGAAAAGCTGCTGATGGTTTTTCAGATTGATTGATAAAGGATGTCCATGTATGAAGACATCTTGGAATGAACTGACCGTTTGCATCGCTCCGCTCACAACCGAATCTGGTACAAACACTACTCTGTTGAGGAACTGAAAACTGTTGAAAACTGCACTCATAAACTGATTTCTACGACGATCAGTCGGTATGTCGGTGGTCCGACCTATCCACACCCCACGCACACATATTGACCATAGCAATGTTTTTCTCCCTGGAGCATAAGCACTGTTTATTTCGCTACACGAGACTGCTTGCCTCAAAGCCGTCACGCGGTAACTGCATGACAAGTTCATGCTCGTCGATTGGCTACCGATGAGCGCGGTGGGCGGGTCTGAGAAAGGTTAATTGCGATTTCGAACGAAGTATTTCCTGATTGAACTATGAAGAAACATTTGTCAAATCGAATGCACCATGAAACAATTGGAATATCTCAGCGGAGTGCACTTTGAAAATGAAGACAGTCTTCGTAAATGCACAGATTACCTGCTCGTACACACTCACACGCAAGCAAAAACATTCGAGCACATACGCAAGCACACGCTTATAAGCGTGAACAAACGCACATACTCGCATACACTCTATCATGATATGCCACGGCGCTAAACTAGTTTCTTTTGTTTTAAATGTGGTACGAAATACCTTTACCACCAACATTTCACGACATTTCTACTGTAAGCTCCATGAAACATCTTGCCTATCCACCACACCTGGTTTTTCCCCATCCACTCCTTCTCAGCTCTCAATCCTCATGACAACGTGTTCTTCGGATGGATGGATGGAGAGATGGATGGATGAATGAATAGATGGATGGAGAGATGGATGGATAAAGAGATGGATGGAGAGATGAATGGTGGATGGATGGATGGATGGACGGACGGACGGATGAATGGATGGATGGAGCTCTACGGCACATCAGCCTTTGCAAGGCCATTAAGCACGAACATCACTAGAACAGTTCTAAGTGAGAGCAATTCAAGTCACGATTTCCCTATTCATTCGCCTCCAACGACTCGTATAGATACACCCGGTGGGTCTATTCTGTTATTCCCCAACTCACAGGGGGAATGTCATTCGGAAATTAACTCTACTTATTTAACGCCAGTTTTACTGCTATGTCATGCAAGACCTTTAAAACGTGTTGTAAACGCAAGGGAAGAAATGTCGAGATTACTTCAATTTTTTTCGGTTTGTGTGTCTTTGTTTTTTCTCTCTCTCCATTTGCTCAGTAAAATTGTTGCTGTTAGATTTAGTGTAACATATTTTCCCCGATTATCATGTCAGGGATAATTTGTTGCCCAACACTCGGACATTCTGCCAACCTGATGTCCAAGTTATACCAAGGCTATTGTTTTATTCGTGCACAGGAACTACGCTGCATTTGCTTTTACAAGTACAGTCTTCTTTTATCTCCCAGATTTCTTCTTCAAATTCAGTCCTCATAATGTGTGTGGAATTCAGTGTGTTGACATGATCTGTTCAAATCGAGATGGGGTTGATTTATTCGCAACAGTTGTCTTAGCTGCTAAAGGGTTGTCTGCGTCAGATCAAGTAAATTGTGGCAAGTGTTTCCTTGCCCTACTCACCGTGGAAAAGATAACTGGGTAACCCTGAATTAATCCTCTTGAGCTTTGGTGTTTATCACACCTGTTCTGTCTTTACCTACCCGTCGTGACCAGTAACCTTGTGTGTGGCATCAGCGTGATGTACGCCATATTAGCGAATGAGGACCCCCATAGCTGTTGGTTCTGTGTATTATCGGACGTTTCCCTGTGACATTCTTTTGTTTAAACCGTTCCTGAACACTAGCACGGGCAACGTATGTCTGTGCACAGACACCCGTGAACTAGGAGGTAGGAGAAGCCAGTAGCTCTGCGTGAAACTACACAAAGAATATTTTTGGACAGAGAGCTACACAATACTTCTGCAGCTGACTCCATGTGAAAATGGAGGAAACATTGTCTTTGTGGGAACGGTCACTTTCATGGACCTCAGCCCCAAGGATAATGTGCGACGGCACGTTGGGGCTGCACGGAGCTGGTTGTGCGAGAGACACGCGTCTAAATCCCTAGTGAAACCGGGCGCTGAATGGTCGAAAGACATGATTCTTCTTCTTCTTCTTCTTGTTCGCAGTGGCTTTACTGTCAATCAGGTATGGGTAATGAATGTCGCTGTTTTCTCCATGTCGTCGCGGCTGCCATATAGTTTGGTCTGCAGGGGAGTTGGTAACGGCCACACTTCCCTCCTTTCTTCTTCAAGTAAGGGACAACTCTGGAGTATGTGTTCTGCTGTTTGGTCTTCCAGACCACATGCGCATGTTGGTGATGGTGCCAGCCTGTACTTTCGGTAAGACATGATTCATTTCGCGCGGTTTTCTGTTGATTGGCTACCTATAAATAAAACCCACTTTATCCTTGCGCGTTGCATTTAGATACAGACCTTTTACTTCTGTATATCAGACTGAGACATACTCTTCAGGGGGAAAAACAACTTATTCTCTTGCAAACTATAAACGTGAAGCACTACTGCTTCCAACATGTCTGCGGCGCCGACTTTCTCAACAACCAGTCTGCGAAAACAACTCGGGAAATGAAACGCGCGCACATCTGAGCTGTAATATAGCATCATCGAAGACATGTATCTTTGCATCATTTAGGTGTGGCGCGCAGCTATTTTAGACAACCAATCAGCGCCCGGCATTGCACGGGGTTTAGTCACGGTGGAGTGAGAGAACGCGATGGATTCATTTCCGATGATTAACCTTTAGAACAACAGTCGAAATTTTTTTTTCATGTGTTGCAATGATAGAACGACAGAACGCAATGACACAATGTAATACTTATCGGCAATGTTCTGTGAACACCGATCTTTTCATAAATGCATGGTACATGTGATTCATATTTCTTACGTGATTTCGGGAAAATTAAAACACTTGCGCCTCATTAACAAGTATGGATTTTCATTTACAATGTTTGTAGTGAAAAAGACACGGATATTACTCTAAAAGCTTTTGTCTTTCCTCAAATGTTACTGTCACATTAATAGCTACACGACTGTTGTGCATTTGAAGTGGGTTGCTTCACTTGTTTACTGGTGCCTGGAGCAATCTGCCATGATGTACATACAGGATGGAGAGGGGTGGGTGGTGGTGGTGGTGGTGATGATGATGATGATGATGAGGAGGAGGAGGAGGAGGAGGAGGAGGAGGAGGAGGAGGAGGAGGAGGAGGAGGAGGAGGAGGAGGAGGAGGAGGAGGAGGAGGAGGAGGAGGAGGAGGAGGAGGAGGAGGAGGAATGGAGTTTTACGGCCTATCAGCGTCTGTAGATCATGAAAGCCCTTCGACTACGTAAATCACAAGAGCTAGTTATATCACGAGCAAGTCAAGCTTCAACTTTCCCAGTCATTCGCCTCTTACGAATCGTATAGATACTCGGTGGGTCGTTTATTACCTCCAACCCACAAAGGAAAGGATGGGGGGTTGGGTGGGGGTGAGATGGGCTAGATGTGGGTGTCGACAGAGAGGAAATCTTGCTGAATTGACTAGTGACGCTGACATAGCCTCTGCAGTGATCAATGACGTCACAGTCATAGTGGTCGCCTGTGCGTCACTCTGACGTAACTGTGTTGGCGCGCACTTTTTCTTCTTTTCTCTACGATACTTCTACTTCTAGACGTTGTTCGAGTGCGGCTTGTGCAACCGAGTGGGGCAGTGTCCATTGACGCTCTCTGTACTGTTTCCAATGTTTGATGAATCTCTCTCTTTTGATCAAGTTATGATGATATTCTGTAGCATGGATGTTTTACTTAATAATCCACTCTATTTTCACCCGGGTATTGCGTCGCCAAAGTTGTTGATTGCAGCCTAATGCTTGCATCATTCTCTTAAAAGTGTTATCTTCGAGCTCGTTGTTAACCGTTTTTAGCCAATATTTATTGTCGTGTAATCCTTGTTCCTATCTTACCTCGAACGTCCTATTTCCCCCATTTTCCTCGTTGTTCATTCTGTATCATTGCACTGTGTACAATATGCTCGATTTGGCGGTGTGCTGAAAAAGAATCTTGCTCCATGGCATCGGCAAATAGACGCTTGGTAAATTATCTCCATCTTTGATGAGGCATTTTCCACCGTCGCTTGTTGGTTAAAAAAGACCAGTGTTGACGTCTCTCTGTGCCTTTGAGTCTTCTTCCTCCTCTTCTCCTTCTTCTTCTCCTTCTTCTTCTCCTACAACGACGACGACGACTTCTACTATTAGGGCTACCGCTAGTTTTAACACTCCTCCTCCTCCTCCTGCTGCTACTGCAACTGCGGCTGCTACTGCTGCTGCCGCTGCTGCTACTACTACTATTACTACTACTTCTATGACTCCTCCGACTACTACTACTACTACTACTACAACTACTACTACTACTACTACTACTTCTACTATTGCTGCTGCTGCTACTACTACTACTACTACTGCTGCTACTGCTACTACTAACACCACCACGACTGAAACCGCTTCAGCTACTACTTTGTTTTGTTTGCGCCATCTTTTCCTGTATCAGAAGCTGCTGCTGGCTGCTAATGATGACTTTTGTATCTTCTTCCTCATTTTTCGATTGCCATTTCCTCGGTTACTCTCATCCTCCTCCTTATAATGTCTTCATCCACTTCCGTCTTCCCTTCATCTATGTTTCTTTTCATGACTGGAACGAATCTTTCTCGTAAGATTTTCATTTATTTTTCTCTCCCTTCTCCTCCTCCCCCCCCCCCCTATTCTCCTCCTCCCCCCCCCCCGCATTCTCCTCCTCCTCCTCCTCCTCCTCCTCCTCCTCCTCCTCCCTCCTCCTCCTCCTCCTCCTCCTCCTCCTCCTCCTCCTCCTCCTCCTCCTCCTCCTCCTCCTCCTCCTCCTCCTCCTCCTCCTCCTCGTAAATTTCCGAACAGCCCTCATGTGTCATTCGTACACAATCAAAGGCACACCCGCGTGTCACTCAATCTCGTCCCCTGCTAATATACGGTAGCCTAGTCGAGATGTTGTGCATGTTGATCTGTGCATTTTGTCTTATTTAAATATCTATCTTAGTGAACATCGTGATGATTGTTCGTAATTTCTGTTTTGACATTGTGCCATTTGTTGTTTTGAAACCCCGTTTGCTAAGGGCAACGTATGTATATCTTGACTTAACCTTCAACATTAAACAATCCATCTCGAACTGGACGTTTTCATTTTTTCATTGTCTTCTTGCGAGAATGATGACTGGCGACACCGCATAGAAATTCCATGATGTGATGAACAGGTCACAAGGTACATGACAACTAAAGCCTGACTCGATTAGAGAGAGCGAGAGAGAGAGAGAGAGAGAGAGAGAGAGAGAGAGAGAGAGAGAGAGAGAGAGAGAGAGGAGAGAGAGGCAGCAGGCAGGCAGGCAGGCAGACAGAGACAGAAAGGGTGCGAACGAACAACATAGTTTATTGAATAGGCCTCAAGCCCATTTCACGGGTGATACATCTACATTGATAATACAAGAGAAAGGACAGTTATGATAGAATGTCATTGAAATACAATGTTATCATCAAATCCAAAATACGTACAAGCATCTGCTCAACTTTTGAATGAGTAAACGATAATCGTGCTAAAGCTTCTTTTTGTTTCTTGGTTTTCTGAGGAAAAAAATTTGACCATATTGTTGTCTCTAAATAATTCGATGCAATATATTAATTATCTAATTCTCAAATTATTCAAGTAAAAAATATTTTCGTTTCCTTCCTCTTTCCTGCAGAATAGACATCTTTGGATATTTCTGCATATCTGAATTTATGAAAATACAGTCCCGAAACCCCCATTGAAAACTTAGTCATTACATTTCTAAATACTCGTTTATTAATTGCATGCGTATAGTTTCCTAGCTCGCGAACTGGCTTAATTTGTCTGCAAATTGTTTACCTTTCGCTGGTGTTTAAACACGTAAACCAATGTTCACCACAATTGGAAATAAGATTTTCTCTCAGCATTCTGGTGAAGACGTGCTCATTTTGTACAAGTTGGACATTCTCGATATATTCAAAGCCGTTATAAAGCGAATTTGTTGTTATTTTAGCACTCCAGTTGTGTGTCTTGTCCATATTCCCCAGCATTGTCTTAAGCAATTTAATAGGGTATCTGTGCGACTCCATTTCAAGAAGTCTCAACCAAGAATTTACACTCCGCATCGTGAGGAAGGATACCGTCCTGTCGCCATACAACATAACGTTCGGCGTCAGTGTTGGCACACTGCAGACTTGTTTCATGAATCACTTGTAGGTAGAAGACCGTTGGTGTTCTTGGCAACGTGCTCGTTAGAGCATAAAATAGAAAAACTAAACAAAATTAAATGAAATCAAAGAAGAAATAAAATCATACATAATGGATAAAACTTGAGACTTGCCACTGGGGAAATCCCATATTCCACATATAATGGGCACGGAAGTGTTTTTTGTGTGGCGGCTCAATCCCCAAATATGGGTCGCAAGCACCCATGCACTTAATCCTCCTGATCGCGAGGTCATTGATAAGTCATTTGCTGACGCCAAGGCAGAACGGACAAGGGCACACAGCTCCAACGGCCTTTCTCTGACGTGGACAAGTGCACCGTGGACAGTGCAACAGCACGTGGTATGTATATGTATTATGTGGACATGGTAAGTTGTCAAACAATTTTGTCGTCAGTCCCTAAAAGTCAGAAGAAACGAAAATGTTCTTTAAAATATAAACACTGGTGGTGTGTCTCCGATAATGTTGCACCGTGCTCCCTGTAGGTTCTTCCCGAATAGCAGCAGGCAACAGCAGATGATCGTTAACCCGGTTCAAGCACCAAGGGATGAAGTTTGTACGCCAGCGAAGAACATTTCTTAGAGGTTACTGTGTACCGCTTGACACATTCTAAACTCTTCCTGTGGTTATCGAGGATGAATATTGCCAGACAGCACTTCGATTAAACAACGGATCTGAAAAACGCATTTAACAATGCGTGGCGTCAATATGTTTATGCAGAGACGTCCATTTTATCCTGTGCATGCGCATTCGGCCACTTGACATTGCTTTTCTGGACTACACACTCTTCTTTTTCTTTATAGTCTCTCGGGGTTCGGGGAAGATGCTATGCTGTGCTGTTCATCTTCTTTAGATATGGGCAGGCATGTGGCTTTGTAGACCGAAGTCCGAAGCGCGCTGGCGATTGCAGATGGGTCATGGAACGCCAGTTGTCAGGGCAGGGATGGGGCAGAGTTAGCTTTGTGTCTTCGATTTCTAGCCAAGGCAAGGCATTGACAACGGTCTGCCTCAACGCTGGCAGTGGCTGTTCTTGTGAGGGCGCGCCAGGCACTCGGGTTGAAGTCACCTGCCTCAAGCTCGCGATGATGGAGATCTGCCCACTTGAGATGTGACTTGAGCATGTCTTTATACCTCTTTATTGGTCGGCCCCACTTGGAAGATGACTGCACTACGGGACCTGTGCGTGCCTTTGCACACAGGCAATCCCACTCCCTAGGCCTCAGATGTCTTGATCCAGTGGCACGAAAGATCGCTACGTCTTTGGCTCCTTCGGATCGTCGTGTCTATATATAATGGTGCTCTGATACGCCCCGCGCACTCCACGATGCGTTGCTGAATAGCCTCCGCAGCCTTTGAATCTGGATTTTTTCCGCCTGATCTGCCAAAACAGTCTTTGCTTGCTTTGATGAATCGTTGTGGGGGAAGAACGCCGCAACACCGGGGGAGCAGGCAGTGACGGAGCCAGGAGAGGCAACTCGACGCGTGACTACTCGCACAGCCGCGGCGGCAGGGAGGAGGGACCACGGACACACAGTGGAGCCGTGGGCAAGGAAGACACCCACTCCTCCAATCCTGCGCGCTCCTGAAGGTGTGGCCTCGGCTCAGACAGATCGAGAAGTCCAGCCACACGCGAATCGCCGACGACTACCAACACTGGCCACGATGAACTGGTGAGAACACAGCTTACTGACTTAACTGTGCTGTGCTGGAATGTGGAAGGACTTATACCCAAATTGAACTTGCCCGAGTTTTTGTCATATGTTGAACGTTTCTCTTTTGTTTTCCTTACGGAGACCTTTATAGAATACATATCGAATAATGTTTTCTAAATCTGAAGTGTTTATCTCGCCAGCGAAGAAATTGTCTACACATGGAAGATCAGGAGGAGTGCTCTGTCTTATAGGAAAATAACTCGTGTCCTTTTTCGATCAGATACCCTGTCGGTATGATAATATGCTTGTATTTAAGATGAGCGAAATTCTTCTAGCAACTTCAAGTACTAATCTTTTGTTCTGTACCTATATTCCACCAGTCGATTCACCTTATTACAATTCTGTTGAACAGCCGTACGGGCTAACCATTCTAGAAACTTGCATGACTGAAATATGTTTCCAATACACTGACTGTAACATTTTTCTATGTGGTGATTTGAATAGTAGAACAGGCAACTACAATACCTCGATCTCATGGAATATTAACGATGCTAGGTCAGAAGCACTGCATTCCCGAGGCAAAGGTCATAATGAGTAAGGCCGGTCACTTTTGTCACTATGTACGTCATTTGATGGGACAATTTTGAATGAAGGTGAAGAATTTCCAGAGTCGAGCGAATTTACTTTTATATCACCAAGTGAAAGAATTACATTTCATCTCGCACGTATTCACTAACTTGAAAATTGTGAGTTCTGTCCGGTCCTCTCACTTGCCCTTTAGAAATGACAGTTGTATGAAATGTTGCGACAGAACGGAATCAGGTGAGAGTAGGAGAAAGTAAAATAGTATGGAACGATTCAATGACTAAACAGTACAGAGACAATTTACGGGATGCTGTAGAGGAGACCATGATTATGTCGAAGTATGTGGGACAAGGCAATAATGATACAATGGACCTAGATGTTAATAAAGAAGTAAATAAACTACCGAAATGTCTGTTGGAATCTGGTAAATGTATGGAACGAACTTTTGTACATGGTAGATGCCAGCGCAGGAAATTTCCTTGGTACGATGGAGAATGTTACGATATGAGAAGGATGTTTTCGCGTCTTTAAGAATACATTGCTGAAGAAAGATATAAAGAACAATGTTTTGCATATAGAAAGACGTACAGACTCTTAATAAAGAGGAAAAAGGCTCACTATCGAAGCGATATATCGGTAAATCTCTGTAGACATATTAAAGATAAACAAATGTTTTGGAGATACATAAGAAAAAAAAGTTTAAGATGTCCAACGATTCCCAACATTTCAAAGGGTGATTGGTTTAACTATTTTAAGCGGATCTTCCAAGAAGCCGTACCAAATGGTACAACTATGATGGAATACATGGAGCCTTCTGCAGGGGAGGGGAGAATGAGCTTAACAGTAAAATAACCGAAGAAGAAATTACATCAGCAATTGACCAGTTAAAAATACACAAGGCCTCTGGATCGGACAAAGTATTAGCGGAAATGTTAAAGTCTTCTATTAGCCTGCTGGTCCCTTACCTAAAAACTTTGTTCAATGTTATTTTTAATAGTGGTTCGTTCCCTAGCATCTGGCGAGAGTCAATAATTGTTCCAATATACAAAAAGGTAACCGTGATGACCCAAATAATATAGAGGTATATCCTTAACAAGTACATTGAGTAAGGTTTTTCTACATATTCTGAACTATCGATTACAAGAGTGGACGGAAGATCATGAACTAATTGCAGAGGAGCAAGCTGGTTTTCGGAGAGGATACAGTACGGTTGACAATATTTTCACTCTACATAGCATTGTAGAAAGATATCTAGGAGGAGAAAGAAAGTATATGCAGCATTCATTGATTTTTGCAAAGCTTTTGACAGTATCTCTAGAGATGCATTGTTTGGTATTTTGAGAAATAAGGGTATTCATGGGAAATGTTGCAAATAGTAAAGTCTATGAAGTGTTGTGTACGGAGCTGTGTGAGGTGCCCCGAGGAGCACATGGAATACTTTGAATGTACCTCGGGGCTGAAGCAGGGCTGTAAATGTTCGCCGATTCTTTTTTCTTACGTGGTAGGCAAGGTTGCAAAAGTAGTGGCCGAAAAGGGTAAACATGGTATCTAACTCTTTCCTGGTGTCACAACAGTATATCTCCTCCTGTTTGCCGATGATGTCGTAGTCCTTTCAGATACATCCATGGGCCTACAGAACCAGCTAGACACTCTAAAAAGTTCAGCAGAGGCTGTTGGTCTGAGTATTAACATGTCAAAGTCTAAAATTATGGTGTTTCGTTTGGGAGGTCATCTGGCAGCTCATGAACGCTGGCATATAGGAGGAGAGAAGCTGGATATAGTAAATGAATACACCTATCTGGGATACACATTTTACACTAAACTATCTTACAGTGTCGCACAAGCAAATTTTTCAAGTTAAAAAAAGCTGCTTTGGTACAGGCCATGAGACCTTTGAAAAGACTGATGTGTACATCACCAAGTGTCATCTTCAGGGTATTCGATGTTCAAATTCAGCCAATTTTGCTTTATGGAGCAGAGGTTTGGGGCGTGCACAATTGTGAAGAGATTGAGAGAGTTCACCTGTACATGATAAAATGTTTTCTCAACGTGTCAAATAGAACTCCTAACTTGATGATTATGGTGATACAGGTCGCTATCCATTGTATATCGGAGCTATACTTCGCTGTATGAAATAATGGCTACGGATACTGAAAGTGGAAGATAAGAGATACAAAAAAAGATATATCAAATGATGATCGGTACAAACAATTCAAATGATTGTTGGGCAATGAAGATAAAGAATATACTGTTTGAGTATGAGTTCCATGATATTTGGAGACGACAGGAAGTCCACGAAGAAAACGCTTTCATTAAGGAATTAAAGCGTAGGCTGATCTGTCGTTACAGCAAACGTTGGGATGCTACGTTGCAAACAAGTGAGATATTCATTTTATAAAGTATTCAAATGTAATAAGTTGGAGCAGTATCTCTATGATCTGGACAAACCTTTTTTCAGGAACCTGTACATACGATTCCGTTTTGGTATCGGTGAACTATCTGTACATCGATGTAGATTCAGTGAACCAACTACAGATACGTTGTTGTGTCCTAGCTGCAATGCAAACCACGAAGATGAACTACATTTCCTATTTGTATGTCCAGCCTATGAAGATATTAGAATAAAATATTTAGATTTTTGTTTCGGACTAACTATGCAGGAAAGTCTGATTATGTGCTTTTCAAATAATGAAAGAGAATAAGATCTGTGAGCTCAAACTTACTCCATGCGTTTAAGAGAAGCTCTACATCGTGAAATGTAATAAGTATACTCGTGATACTGAGTCCTTGTACTGGGCCGAAAGGCCTATACTGTAAAGGGTTCGTTTTTTCGTTCGTTCGTTCGTTCGTTCGTTCGCTCTCTCTCTCTCTCTCACTCTCTCTCTCTCTCTTTCTTTCTCTCTCTCTTTCTGTCTCTGTCTCTGTCTCTCTCTCTCTCTCTCTGTGTGTGTGTGTGTGTGTCTGTGTGTGTGTGTGTGTCTGTCTGTCTGTCTCTCTCTCTCTCTCTCTCTCTCTCTCTCTCTCTCTCTCTCTCTCTCTCTCTCTCTCTCTCTCTCTCTCTCTCTCTCTCTCTCGCTGTGCATTTTGTGTGCCATGCTTGATAGAGCGGTCCTTTTGTTTCTGTTTGAACTATTTTGAAAAGGTGTTTTCATTCCTGACTCCTTCGTTTAGCCATACATATAAATATTAAGACTTACATAGGTACGTTTTGCTATGTTTTACCCAGTTGAGATTGTTAACAATTCTAGAGTTTTTCCACATAACGTATGCCGGTTTTGTGGCTGGCATTGTGGATAGCCTGAGCCAGTATTTCACTGCCCTGGTGATATGGAAAAACAGAGAAAGGGCATCTGTCAAAATATCTGTAAATCATGTACTTGAGCGTTTGTGTCGCTAGACTGAAAACCTTCTTGCAGGCGATTGTATGGACTTTCTCGATATTGTCTGCATTATTCAACCCCCAGACATCGAACCTTCAACAAAGTCTACTGTACCTGAGTCAGGAACCTTGAACACTTGAACATTTGAGGATTTATAGTGGGCAGGCTCCACATTGCCTTGAGATCTTAACAAGCTTTTGTTCTCCCTTTGTTACCAGATCATAAGTACAAACAATAATCGATGGCCTTGTGAATAAAACGATACCAAGGTACTTAAATTTGTTGACCACTTCTAAAATCCTATTGTCGGAAAACCATTTTGTTTTTGCTAGGTACCCACCGTTACGAAAGACCGTTACTTTGGGGTTTTCTACGTTGATCTTCAGACCTAACGATTTAGACACCTCGGCTAAGTTGTCAAGTTGGTTTTGTAGCCTAGTAGGAGTAGTAGAGAAGAGAACACTGTCATCGGCAAATAACAGAGAAAAAATGTATTTCGTTCCTGGTAGAAGCTGGACAACCAGTGTTAGATTTCAGTGGTATTCATTATTCAACGATCACTTTAGCATAGAGTATTATTTTACTAGTTTTACCATAAAGTAATATCGTTATTCCTTTGTGCGGTTCTGCTTTGAAATAAATGATTTGCACAATAAAAAACTTGAAAGTTTACAAATCCACAGCACTTGAAAATAAAGTGCACTTTTATGAAAAGAGGATAAGAATGAAGAGCGTTCCTTTGTGTTCTGCCCGCTCTACAGCGAGCTTAGAAATAAACATCTGAAAGCGGCACCTACAGAGCGATGCCCGGGAGGACTGTATTCATTGAATGAAGAGAGTAGCCGCATGTTGTATAAGGTTAGCGCCTCGGGGCGCTTTGACCTACTTCCCATTACCTTTAATGCTAATTGCCGCAGAGCATCCTGGGGCACTCACCTAGTACAACGCCCGGCTGCCCGAAAAACAAGAGATGGGACGATGTCTATTCACTACTCATTAAGTCTCACAGAGATGAAACTCTCTAGCATAAGCGCATTATTCTGAATGAACTCCTGACTGCCCAGTAAGTTATTCCACATTTTAGTTTGTTGTTTTTGTTCCTTCACGTGTACCGGACGACGGGTCTCATAAACATAGTTCAAGTTCTCTCTCTCTCTCTCTCTCTCTCTCTCTCTCTCTCTCTCTCTCTGTCTCTCTCTCTCTTTGTCTCTCTCTCTCTGTCTCTCTCTCTGTCTCTCTCTCTCTCTCTCTCTCTCTGTGTCTCTCTCTCTTTCTCTCTCTCTCTGTCTCTCTCTGTGTCTCTCTCTGTGTCTCTCTCTGTGTCTCTCTCTGTGTCTCTCTCTGTCTCTCTCTCTCTCTCTCTCTCTCTCTCTCTCTCTCTCTGCCTGTGTGTGTGTGTGTGTGTGTGTGTGTGTGTGTGTGTGTGTGTGTGTGTGTGTGTTGTGATTAGTTTGCTTTTCAAATTCATAACAGCCAAAGGCATCTCGGTGGTTATGTATTCACGCTCTGCGAGCTGCAAGAAATGATTGAATCACTTTTTCCTCTCACACATGTAAAATGATGCTCGATTTAAAACTCAGTTCATTTCATACAGCACCTGACTGCCAGGGTGGCGCACCCACCCCGATAGTCAAAATAGTATTCCTTTAGTGCACTCAAGGCCCGGAAACACTGTGTCGCCCACATTAGGCCGTTTTGCAAAGGGAGCAGTAGTGGCAGCCCTCATCAGTTCTTATCGGCGCGAGACATTTAAGCCCTAACTTAATAGCCCGAACGGTTGCTCGGCGAAAGGCCCGAACAGCTTTCGCCCGACCAAATCGTTCGGCCCGAACTGTGTTCGCCCTTAACTGCCCGTGCTCCGTGCGCGTCGAACACCCGACAGCTAGCTCGCTATGTTTCGGCGAGAACGTGTCGGGCAAATAATTATTTGCTCGCAGCGCATGTTTTGGGAGCTGGCTTCTCATTGGCTGAGAAACCGACTCTTCTGACGAGGAGGAGGTTTTGTTGGCGTTCTCGCGACTGTTTGCACAATTTAAATGGCGGATATAGTCTACGGTTCGCACAGAAAACGCTGTATTTGTTGATACTCAAACCACATCCAAAGAAAATATAAGCCATGAACAGCATTAATTTATCAAAGCTGTATGTTGAATGCATCAATAGGTCGTGAAAGCTCCTACATTTTACAAATGGAAATGCAGGTCGCGGCATCTACTTGGCACGGCTTGACTGCTATAAATAGAAGTGCGCGAAGCTTGGCTGGGCTCGTATCAACTCTTTCGCTGTGCGTTCGCCTCTATTAAAATAACAACAACGTCCGGTTAGCGACGACAACAACAATGAAGACTGGGGGACTGCGTAAGAAGGGGGGAGCGGTTTGACAACTTGGTTTGGCTGATAAATCGCAATATAAACCATACTTTTACAATAAGAATGACTGCTATAGTTTCGACCAGAAGGATTTCGACCAGAATCAAAGATTAGAATAAGAATATACATGCATCTATGATCCTCTTTGCATCAGATGTTGTATAGAAAATAATAGCTCACACACATCGGTTTATATGATACTAGACAGCAATCTGAGAGCACACACTCTCACTAAGTACGCCACATTTTCTCTTCCGTGACCTCAATGACAATAATATGAGTCGTCACATCCGTCAAGTTCGTTTGATCAATTAGGCCTCGACACACATTTCGCCAACACCATCCGAACGTACCCGAACGACAAGCAAGTCTCGGCGCGCTCTATTGAGAACGAACGCAGTTTCGGCGAGAACCCCAAACGCCGGTTCGCCTGACTGACAGTCGGGCTATTTAGTTAGGCCTTTACCGCGCTTGCTTTTGAGGTATTTGGTTTGCTAATTATAGAGCTTACTAAAATGGAGCGTTAACAAGACCCCTTTAATGTGCTCTTTCATTAGAATGATACCTTCGCGCTCCCGCACAGCTGTCACATTACCTCCCCTACACGATTACATTGACCGCAGGTGAACGACTCACTACGCTGATGAACGCATCTTTTTCCAAAGATCGGGATTTGGCGTTGTAGCTCCACCTGTTGGCAATTATTATGCAAGGCGATTATTATGCAAGGCGATTATTATGCAAGGCGATTGGGTGCAGTGGTTCAGTCCCACCTCAGGATGACCTGGCTGTTATTCGTCATTATGACGATGTATACACACCTGCGTCCCCTTGACAATTGGATCCCCCTGTGGTTTCGGGGTAAGAATTGACCCACCGCGTCTCCCTACGCGATTCGTAAGAGGCGAATAACTAGGGACACCGTGACTTGATTAGAGTTTACTCAAAACTGTTCTAAAGATTGTCGTGCTTAATGGCCTTACATAGCCTACAAAGGCTGATAGGCCATAAAACGCCAACCAACCAACCAACCTTGACAAATGTGTTCCTTTAATAGAAATGATCTTGCGGGACCTCTCATCACATTAATTTGCAAATGGTTTATGTTGGGTTAACATAGCAAAACATGCAGACAGACGTTTTCAGACGTTTTGCGAAGTTGTGAATTTTAACAGTCGATGTAACCAAAATTTAATCTCTTTTGCTTGCTTAGGAAGGGGGAGACCATGGTTAAGTTAACATTGTAAAATAAAAAGGGTCGATAAGTCAGTCTGAACCTACTAATTTTTTTTCTCTTTTAGAACATAAATCTGACTTTCTTTCACGGAAAACGCTAAAGAACAAAACTTAAATAATGGATTCCCTGCATGCTCATTGGAAAGAAAGATAGGACTGCACGCAGTTCGTTATTTACCGTCCATTTATTGTTTCCTTGTTTTTTGGCGTGCTCGAAAGAGAGAAGAGAGTAGGCCTGTAGGGTCGGCAGGAAAATGTAAGGCCGGTCGGGTTACCATAACAACAACTTTTCCTTTTCCCTTATCACCATGTTAAAGCAAAAAATGTTCACGAATATCAGCACAGTGCAATTCTTTTGAATCGACCTCTTCAAGCGCTGACTATTGATCGCGTACTTGCACATTTAGAGAACGCAGCAAAGACAAAGCTGGAGGGTGGGAGGTGAACTACGTGGACGGAAACGAAACTGAGGATGGGGAAAGGGGTTTAGGATGTCGTAAATATGAAAGGATGAAGTAAGGAGTTTAGGATGTCATGGATGAAATGGGTCAGAAAAGACACACGCAGTGAACTTTTGCGTAAAATGTTGTCATGTTTCCCATCTCTGTCTATCTTGTCAGCCGAAGTATGGCGAAGTGGATTCCGAAGGCTGACGTCAGCAGCCGATGGAGGGGCTCCGGAGAGACCCGAAGAGCGCGGTGCCTTGATAAATCCTTTCCAATAATTATAGACCACTGCGTGCCGCCCACGTCTGTGTGCGGACGTGCACGCCGTCACGTGCGCTGCAGCACGCGCAGGCTGGCGCGGAAATGTCTGCCACTCGGCGAAGGTAATCCGTGCTTATCTCCCTTGTCACGCCTCTTTCGCGATAGGAGGCCAAAAGTAACTCGCCTCTTACGGAACCAGGGGCGTGTTGCACAAGGCTAGTATCTCGCGATCTTGGCGAGGAAAAAAAGGAAAGCTCGAGGCGAGTGCGTCACACACAGCTCCTCGCTCGCAAGGAGATGCGAGTTTTCGCGGAGCGGCTTTGGAGGTAGGCCTACTTAGCCGAGTGTATCAAATTGCGTTTTTTTCCTTACAAAGCTTCAGTGTAGTTGATATGTCCCGCTGGTATATTGAATCATTTTTTTCACTGTTGTGATGTCGGTTTTGTCAGTTAATTCGAAGAAAATAAACTATTTCACCAGCTCTCGACTTCACCTTTGCCGATTTGATTGACTGTTGCCTAAAGGCCTAGCCCTTGCTCGCCTCGCTTGCGAGATTTTCATTACACGCAAGGATGATGCATAGCAAGCCGATGCAGCTAATCGACTGTGACTAGATATACCTTTGCCGCTGTCTGCGTGTGTTCTTTAACATCTGCCTCTATTCCAAAATGGCCGGCTGTATCGGGAGGTGAAGATAAGCGACTCGATGGAATGGAGTCACAGTCAGTTGCGCGGCAGTCTTGTAACCCAAACGATGTTACCCAGTACTTTTTCTTTGCAATCGATAGAGCTAGAGCTAGTGTCGTGATCTGCGAGACCGGGCCTCCTGGGAAACCGTCTATGGCCGACTTGTTTACTAATGAGACGCAGTTTTACCCGCCATAACTTGTTTTCTTATCTGTAATGAGTCGACTGCTCTTACTGCCAAACAGAATCAAGCGAAGGGATGTCCAGACCTCTCGAACGCAGCTTCGAAAAATCAACAAAATTGAAGTGCTGCACAGCAATGTGCCGCTAGAGTAATCACATAGGTTGACTAATCACAGTTATGATAATGATAGTAAGACGTAAAGAGAATGACAGCTTAAAAATAAACAAATCGGTCAAAGGCGATCTATCCTGATAGATGATCTCCCAGTTCACAACACGTTCAGTTTGAGATGGGTTTTTCATACGAGGTTCGAGAGCACTCTCAGAGACAGACCTCCATCAAAGAAACCACAAATACACGTCCATGGCCAGTATAATTAATTCAAGCAGGATTGCCCTGCTAGCCAGGCCTACGAAGTTAAGCTCATAATTGTAGCGCCTGCTGGCGGTCTTTGAGGGCGAAACGCATACACCGGCGTCATCAATAGGTTCCCCTGGGGCGGGTTTCAAAATAGGTAGTCGATCTTGGTCGCAAGATCTTGCTTCGCAGTAAGAGCTAGCTAAAAAAGAAACTACCCAACGTGACGAAGTAATGCGCATGCGTAGACGTCACGACAAGAGGTGAACTAGCCACATTTCAATGGCCGACGTGTTGCCGGTTCATTCAGAAAACGCTCTATTTCGAGATACTAGCAACCCATCCAAAGAAAATATAAGCCATGATCAGCATTAATTTATCAAAGGTGTATGTTGAATGCATTAACAGATCGTGAAACCTCCTACAGTTTACACATCGAATGCAGGTCAACGCATCCACGCCGAACTTTTGTCTCGAATCTTAAAAGCTAGGCACCTCTCAAGCTGCCTCGCTCAATCTACGCTCGTCTTCGATTGGCTCGCTAGCAAGCAAAGAATGAAACTGCCCATTCGGCGAGATCTACGTAGATCTACCGAGATCTTCGCATTTTGAAACCCGCCCCTGTGGGTTCGGGGTAAGAATTGACCCACCGCGTCTCCCTACGCGATTCGTAAGAGGCGAAAAACTAGGGACACCGTAACTTAATTTGCGTTTACTCTATACTGCTCTAGTGATTTTCGTGCTTACTGGCCTTATATAGCCTACAAAGGCTGATGGGCCGTAAAACACAATCCATCCATCCATCATCAATAGGTTGACATCATCAACTTAGTGACGAGTGATAAAATTTCTCTTCATGCTTGTAATTCCAAAACTAGATAACTGATAACCATCAACATCTGCAGGATAGTTCCGTGGGTAAACTCCTGACATTGCACCAAATTGCATCAGAATCCGTTCCGAACTTCTTCAGTTCTTTTACTGAATATCTAACTAACGAACTAAGGGTATAATAGAACCTCCTTGGAGGAGGCAACAGGCTGTCAACGCCGTGGTGATGCAGATGTCTTTCTCGGATGCACGAGAATTCTCTTTGTAATGGTTGTGCATAACGTATTATTGTATGCGAGCTGACATGGCAGAAGATGTACTCCAAAGTTGCCCATGGAGAAATGCTTCTGACCTCTGATAATTTCTCGTGAGGATATGCAGTCATTTTTCTCCCGACCTTTGCTTCTTTTCTTTCGCATCACTATTTTTACTTCCCACCACCTGCTCTCCTCTTCCTTGCCTCATTCCCATCTCTTCCTGCTGTCTCCTGCCCAGCACAGACAGAGAAAAATCGCGGCAGATTCTATCCACATCCCAATTTTTACTTGAATTTTTAAAAGTCTTTTTAAGAATTTCCGCTGCTCAGCACCTCCAGTCAGGCCAAGCAGTCGGGTACAACACGACAGGTTCACTTAGCAACCAGGGGCCGTGTGCATGGAGATACTTAGTTTAAGTCGTGCTTCTGCTAAGTAGACTCGGCTAAATACTGCCTTAGAGCTCAGCTCAAATGGTGTGCATGAAACGGAATAACCATTGACTTAGTTGAGGAAGACGCTGGAGGGCAAACCCCGTCTGATTGGCATCATAACTTTGCGTCACGGTCTGTTGAAAACTTAGGAGTTAAGCACGACTTAAATTAAGTCTCTCCATCCACACGGCCCGAGGACTCATTCTTCCTCTCTATCTGTATGTGTGTATATGTATGTCTGTGTATGCGTGCGTGCGTATGTGTGTACGTGCGTGCGCATGTGTGTGCGTGCGTGCGTCCGCACGTGTATGCATGTGTGTGTGCTGAGGGGGGGGGGGGGGGAGGATCGGGACGAGCTAGTGTATGTGTGAGTGAATGCTTTTGTGAGTGTGTGTGCATGATTTGCATGAATCTGAACTTATACATGTGAATGTGACGGTGTGTGGCTGTTCATGAGTTGTGAGATGTTTTCAAGCTTATTTGCTTTGAAGTGTTAAAAAATGTGTCATTTAAAAAGTCTTAGAGTAAATTTAGATTAAGAACTGAAAATGCCGGTCCAGTTCACATGTTAAAACCCTGCGAGTGTGAAGAACCGACCAGATCGGCTCTATTCCCGCTCTGTGATTTCTAAAACCGACCTGTCGGTTGTGTACTGGAAGGGTGCATATCACTCGATCTGCTGCTCTGTATTAGGTTTTGAAGTTTGATTTTGAGAGATTATCCTTTTGGAATTCAAAGTACGTGATCTTTCCCACAGTCTAGTCAGATACGCACTTGGTTTTAACCGAATATGTTATCCTAGACGAAGTGGTCAAGATGGCTGCCCCGCCCCCCTTCTCTCCACAATGATGTACATTTGTTTACAGCTTCGTTGGAGCTTTATAGATAAAATCAAGCCACAACATGAATTTTGAAAGATTAAAATACAATATTTTTCTGTCGATCTTCCATTATTTTGTTGTTTTTGGCCAGAAGAAGTGCAATGTTTACATTGCGAAGAAGAGAGAGCAGTCCATCACCTCTGCTATCCTACTCATTCCCACGACCTCACTTTCTCTCCTCATTAGAGACTACCTCTGATGGGTCATTAAAGATGGCTCAGCCAATGTTAGCGCACCATGCTTAGTCTCGAGTGCACCCGGCACGTTCAAGTCGGCACAGTCGCCAACGAGCATTTAACGGTTTAACTGCTGCCATCAACAGTGACAATGATAGTTCTATCGAGTGTGTAGATCCAGAGACTGACTTAGACTTTGATGACGACTAAGTCGCCAACGTTTTTTCCCAAGGGAAGGGGAGAAAATGATCCAGGCTGTATTGCCCGTTAATGTACAAAGTTGACAAAAGCTGGACCACTACATGAAATCAAAGATGCGAGGGAGGCCGGCAATAGCTTTTAAAGAGGGGGAAGAAGAAGAGGAGGACTAAATCTGGGTAATTAGATTCAGATCAATCATGGGGATATTGACACTGAGACTATAAACTGAGATAAACTCTAAATTCACTCAGTCCCCCTTTTTAAATTCTCGTTTTCCTTTGGCTTGTTTTCTCGTTAAAACCTGCTGCATGAACAGGATGTCATGACTCACACAGATGCAATGATATAGCACTGGAAACATTGGTGTTGTAGATGTTAGCTTTCTTGGGTTGTGATTAGACACGGTGCTTCTGATAAAAGTACCTTTTTTCAGTAGATGAAAGATGGCATGCATGCTGAGTTTTCATTGTATTTTCATTCGTTCCTTTGATGTTTCTGTGTTGATTTTTATTCATTACTGTCACAATTCTACAGAGTCTGGATGAATTTTTTTCAATTTGGAGTTGTGTGGAATGATAGAGTGGAGTACCACCAGCAAGAGTTTTGCGCAGCGTTTGCGACTGTTTACTTATAATCCTTGCAAAATCTGTCATAGCCAATGTGTTTTAATTTTCTTTTTCTTTTTGTGATAAGAAATTATTTCCCCAAATCTGTTGTGAGTTTTACTCCTCTCCTTGCTTGGCAAAGTATCCTGAGGGAAGTGAGTAATCAGAGGTTATTTTTATTCATTTCCGGGATGTTGTGCTTTTCCATCAGTTCTCATTACTGTTCCTGTTATCATCAACATTTATTGCAATAAGTACGTAGCTTATTCTTTGAGTTTTCTTTACATATATATGGTTTAAATGGGCAGCCTTCATTCCTTCTCCAGTCAAAATATAGTTTTTAACGTGATCCGTAAACGCAGAAAAAAACTGATAGTGTAGCAAAATGGTCTGAATTACAGGTTTTATTTATATGAGCTTCTAATAATTCTATCGTACATATTTGTATTTCATCGAAAACGTACGGAACGTAGCCAGTTCTGTAAAGGCGGAGTACAAACTCAAGTTTATAGACTAATAGAAGAACTTGTCTTTCAGCAACCTTCCTCATGACACAAAAGTTTTGCTTGAATTGCTCCGTTCATATTGCGCTTTTCTGCAAAATATTTGGCCATTGTGCGACAGTCAGGCGTCAACTGCAAAACATTAAAAGGTTGACGTGTCATCAATAACTGATCAGCGCTTTCCAAATGGCATTTAGTGCAAGCTGGACTTTTGATAACGGGCCACACTAGTGAACTCGTCTGAGGACAGGGGTGCGAAAAACACACCGAAGCTGGCGGACCACAGCATTTAATTAGCGTTAACAAATAAATAAATAAATAAATGTAAATCTCAAACAAAATATTATTTGTTCGTTTGTTTATTTATGTCTGTATTATTTATTTATCTATATATCTATCTATCTATCCATCCATTCATCCATCCGTCCATTCGTCCATCCGTCGTTCATCCGTCTATTCATTCATTCATTCATTCATTCATTCCCTCTCTCACCTCCCTCCACACTCACACATACACTTTTCAAGCTGTGAATATTTCGGCTCCCGTGTCTAGGGGTTTCGCTAGTGGAAGGGGGCGATAATTATTTCCCTCTCTCTCTCTCAATCCACACTTATAACACAACCCCAATTTTCATTCACGATGATTGAATTTAATAGAACTCAATAATGGCAGAATCACAGTCAATGTATTAAGAATTAAAAAAATCAATCAATTCTGTCAGTCTACATTCTGTGACTGAAAAGGTAGAGGGTTATTCCACTGACCCAAAACCAAAATTGACTCACGTTACTCACAAGTTCAAGCAGATGGGCGAAAACTGTTCTTGGATCTTCATCGAAGAAAAATTCTGCCCAAAAACGATATCCACTCAGGAATGGGCATTTACAAGCACACTCTCTCTCAAGGCTCTCCCTGAAGACGAGAGGGAAAAGGCCATAGACGACGGGCTCACACACTTGCCAGCACAAACACGAAATTTCCAAGTGCATACACGATGAACTTTGCAGGCGACAAACTTGATTCAGAGTCTTGGTGAGGCGGGAATTCTTCAAATCGGGAAACGATGGTCTTCTCTGGCACGTCTTTCATAGGGAAAGGGGGAGATTGGAAAACGTTTCTTAAGGTGTTGTCCCATCAACACGGAGCTGCTCGAAAACACATCTGCTCATTGTTGATATTCTTCGAGTCAACTGATATGAAAATTCTCAATGCTCCAGACTGAAGAGTCACTCACAGCAAAGATTATAGGTTACCTATAATCTTTGCTCACAGCGCATGCGCCACAAACCTCAACCAATCGAATCACGATTGCAACACCTTTAATTTTGTGTACAACCGGCTCAAGCCGGTCTCAAACCACGAAATGTTAGCATGTTCCCGCCAAACCTTTATCTAACCAAAAATCTCAAACAATATAGAAAATTAAATAATAGTTGAACCGTAACACCCTCATAACTCACTCACTCACTCACTCACTCACTCACTCACTCACTCACTCACTCACTCACTCACTCACTCACTCACTCACTCACTCACTCACTCACTCACTCACTCACTCACTCACTCACTCACTCACTCACTCACTCACTCACTCACTCACTCACTCACTCACTCACTCACTCACTCACTCACTCACTCACTCACTCACTCACTCACTCACTCACTCACTCACTCACTCACTCACTCACTCACTCACTCACTCACTCACTCACTCACTCACTCACTCACTCACTCACTCACTCACTCACTCTCACTCACTCACTCACTCACTCACTCACTCACTCACTCACTCACTCACTCACTCACTCACTCACTCACTCACTCACTCACTCACTCACTCACTCACTCACTCACTCACTCACTCACTCACTCACTCACTCATCACTCACTCACTCACTCACTCACTCACTCACTCACTCACTCACTCACTCACTCACTCACTCACTCACTCACTCACTCACTCACTCACTCACTCACTCACTCACTCACTCACTCACTCACTCACTCACTCACTCACTCACTCACACACTCACTCACTCACTCACTCACTCACTCACTCACTCACTCACTCACTCACTCACTCACTCACTCACTCACTCACTCATTTACTTAAATGTCTGCCTGCCTGCCTGCCTGTCCTTCCGTCCGTCCGTCCGTCCGTCCGTTCGTCTGTCCACCCGCCCGTCTGCCGGCCAGCCCGCCCGTTTGTGTGTCTATTCCTTTATTTATTTTTTTATAATTATTTGCGTCAATCAGATGCTGTGGCCCGTCAGGTTGCATGGCCCGCCAGCTACGCTGCCTTTCCCGCACCCCTCTCCTTGGACGAGTTCACTAATGTTGCCCATCATCGGGAGTGTGTCCGGAGGCTCGGTTTCGCATGCGCTAAAAGCGTTTATAATGCACTCACTACAAAGGAATCAGTTACGTTTGATGCCTGGAAGTAGTTTTCTGGGTAATGTGGACTTCTTGCCCAGACACCCTTTTCTGCACTCGTTCGTGTTCCTTTGTCATGCAATACTTTTTCTAGCCTTATTTCCATATTCTTTTGACCCGAGTAATCCCGGGGAAATATTTTTTGCGTTCATTTTTTCATCAGTATGGGGCACTATCAGTCTTTTTCTCCCGAAAGCACTGCTTTTTTTTCTTCTTCTTTCATAAAAGCATTTGAGCAACGGTAGAATCCATTATCATTATGCTTCTTGCGTTAGTTCTCGCTTCTTTAGAGGCGGTCAAAGAGACCTACTTTTCATCGTCTTTCTTCTTAAAACTTGCACCCCATTTCCCCCCCAACCCCGCACTCCCAACCCCCCCCCCCATACCCCCCATTCCCCCCCACCTCCATCCTCACCCCATCCCCCCACCCCCATCCCCACCCCATCCACTTCCTCGTACTTCTGTCTCCCTCCCCCAAACCCTCTCCCTACCTCAACCCTATCACCGCCATGTGGCTGGTGACGCATCCGAGAGCGTGATTACTTTCCTTGAGCTGTAATTGCCGCTTGCTTGTGCAGGACAGTCACAAGACGCATCCATATTGTTTCCTGACTGTCACCGTGCCCGGCACTTCCTGTTCCGTAGGCTGCCATTAGGACCATTGTCCAGAGTAACTTCCCTTGGGGCGACGGCGGAAGTGGTTCGGAGACGCGTTCCCAAGGCCATTGTCCAACCTGAGAACGTGGCCACTGCCAGGTGATGAGGCTTTGTTGGCAGTCCGCTACAAGACTTTGCCGTTGCAGCAACCAAAGTGCAGAAGTGAGTTTTGGAGACCTTTTTTAAAAAACAGGCGGCAGGACAGCAAACGCTTTTCGGGGTGGGGGGTGGGGGTGGGGGGTGGGGGTGGTTGAGGGGTGAATGGCTGGGAACGAAGTAATAAGTTATTTTTAAAAAACGTGTTAACAATACTTGCTTTGCATCGAAGAAATCCTAGGCAAGAATGGTAAATGTGAACAGCCGGGTTCTGACGGAACCGATGACGAAAAACGTTTTAAATATCATCAAAGGAAATCCTGTTTGTTTCATGAAGATGAAGTTTCTGTCATAGAATATAGTCAGTTCCTAAAATGTTTTGGAGTTTCGTTCTTTTAATGAGCATACTTATACTTAACAAAGTTTAAAAGAGAAAATGAAAGAGATAAATAAATAAAAAAGATCAACGTCTATACCGAAGTGTCTTCTTAAAAACTCAGAGGGATTCTTTTCTCGTCTTTTCACAATAATGTTTTTTTCGCCTCAGGACACGGAGTGACTTGTGAAACAACAAAGGCTTCACACAGAAATGGGTAAAAAGACGTTGGCGTGATCACAGTTCAGCGTCTGAAGATGAAGGGTTTCAACGATGTCATCTGGTACGAAAAGAAGTCTGGTCTGTTACTTCACTGGCTTCCAGTCCAAAAACGGCAGTCGTTCAAATTCATATAAACCTGCCTACGCAATTGACTCATCACACTCCGTTTATGGACGTATTCGTCTAGTTCAAAATATCACTGGTATTCATCATTTCAAGACGATTTTGGCATCTATCTATTCTTTGCCACTGAGAAACCCCGCTATTCCTTCGTGCGATTCCGCTTTGGAATCAATGATCTGAAGACGAACCAGCGGTATACAAACCGACAGTATTTGGATAAGAAGATGATGAAAATGAAAAGCACTCCCTTTGCATTGCCCTCTTGATGGTGAACTTACGATTGGATAGCTGAGGCATCCTTTAAATAGCCATGCCCAGGAAGGCCGTTTTGTATTTAATTGAAGGAACATAGTAAAATAACCACACACAAAAACACGTTGCGTTGTACACCCACGTTGATTAAGGACGCAGAGAGAAGGAGCTCTCTGACACAAGTAATATTTGTTTGTTTCGTTCTAAATGACCATCAAAAGAGGCCAGATATCAGTTTGTTGTTTTCTTCGTTTTGTCACGTATAAGAGGCGACTGGCCTAACAAAGAGTTCAAGTTACTTCTGTAAAAGCACATGTGTTCCTATTGAAGTTCCTAAACAAACGTGCTGTTTTACGTCGGTGCAATGAATCTCCTGACGTTCTTGTGAGGTTGTCTGTGCCAGGAAGAAGAGAAGTCAAGTTGACAAATCAAAGCGTGGGTATAGAGAGAAAGCAACAACCGGGATTTGTCGGTGTTTTTCAACACTGACAGACTTATTTCTTCCAGTGCCAGCCTCAAGTGCAAGTTACGTTGCCGGTCATAAACAGACTGAAATCCTGGAGCGCGTCTCCATTTGCTTCCTCACTGAAAAGCCTAAGTCGGTGCTTAACTGAAGGACGCTGATGCCGCACTATCTTTGTCCAGTCACAATTCGGTCACGTGACATCCACTTCAGGCCCCGCACGCAGCATTTTATGTCTGGCCAAGATTCGTCTGCCACGCGCCGTTCTCGGCGATTTTTTTTCTTCTCCGCTTCGCAAGCAGAACGCTCATTTTAAGAATTATTGACACACATACCAAGAAATTGTAACCAATGTACAGTATTAATTTCTCAAAGCTCCATGCAGGAGGCGTCAATAGTTTGTTTAAATTGCTACACTATATCTAAATCGAGATGTGGGTTACAGAGTTGTTCGGGCCGTCAACACCTGCCGGTACACTTGTGGCCTACCCTGCGTTCCGTTGCATTCTGCTTCATCTTTGCTACGATCTAGCATGCTCAGGAGTTTCGATTGGTCGGTTTCTTTAATTATTTAAAAAGCACTTTACCATTAAAACTAGAAGGTTTTGGAGACCCTCTTTGGGTACATGAATCCCCAAAATGATTTCACATTCAATTATATCCCTCTTGATCGAATAGACAACTTCAGAAAAGCATTTGGGTCGAAAATCCGTTAATAACAAAAGGGAGATAACCATTACCAGTCATAGAGGAAGGTCAAGGGAATCGCAAAACTGTGTATCGTCTACTACTTCGTTACACGCATGGGTATAAATGCCGACGTTTAATACATATATCAAACAAGACATACAATCCACTCTGCCACGGTGATGAGAGCACGAAAACACTCATTTCTTCGAAATTTGAAAGCAATCGGCACGTTTGCCACTTCCATGGTATGTAAACTCCATGGTTCGAAGCATGTTTACCGTGCAAGTCCGTGGAGTGACTTACAATTAGTTCTGTTTAGTATGATCCAATCAAATACGGCTACGGGTTCTGTATGTTTCATTGTTGCTAGGCACAGCAAGTGGCGCACTCTAGTGTGAAGCAGTTAGAGCGCCTTCTGAGATGCTCCAGCTGCTGCGCGACCTTGACAGGAAGTTGACCTCTTCCACTGGGTGAAACGGTCACCAAATATTGTGTTGAATGATTTTCGACCCTATTGCTTTTATTATGTTGTTTCATCGATCAAGATGGATACATTTGAATGTGAAATCATTTTGGAGGCTCGTGTATTCAAAAAGGGCCTCCAAAACTCTATACTTTTAATGATAATGTGCTTTTATAGTTATTAAATATATATAACCAACCAAACAAAACTCTTGAGGCTGCTACATCGTAGCAGAGATGAAGCAGAGTGCAACGGAACGCAGGGCTAGCCTTCACCCATTCTGTAAACCCGAGTCAGTAGTGACTCTGGCACAGTTCGCAATGAATGCGCAATAGGCTTGACCTTTCGCATTACAGCCTTGCGCCAAAAATAGTTCGTTCTGATACAATGTTTCTCTCCACTTTATACAGAAATCATTCAGATGTTAAAACTTGTTTCCATTTCAACACAAACATGTTATTGTATCGAATAAACGCTTGTTTGTTGTCTCAACAAGAGTAAGTTAAGAGTTTTGTGCGAAATAGTCTTAGAACTACTTTAACGGCGTATGTGAGGGAGCACATCGGCTATCCCACAAGCCTCTCGTGTGACCTCCGTTTGAATAATTTGGCCAAAAACCTTCCATCACGTGATGTGAACTGTGCTAGAGATACTTTTGCCGGTAGGCAAAATCTCTAGTTTACTAGAATGGCCTTCACCATACACCTCCTTTGTAATTATCTGTCTTGGCGGATTCTTGTTCGAAGGATACGTGAAAGTGTTTGTTGTGGTCACGTGAACGAGTTAATTACTCTTGTTCGAAGAAGTCGAGAAAGTGTTTTAAAACACAACATTTAGTCATGTGACATCTCTTCAAAGTTTCGCGCGCGACAGGAAAATGTTGTGTGCGGAACCTGAAATAGATGTTATATGCCCGAATGTTGTGTCTGGACAGAGAGTATGCGGCAATAGCAATTATTCAAGCACCGACTTTATTGCATTCTCCTGTAGATGGGCGCTTGCCAAGCAGGACGGCAAATTACATGAACATTAATTTGCAGTAATAAGCGACCCTTTCTCTCGCTCTTTTCATTTGTGGGTTGTTGTTTTTTTCACGCAAGCACAAATAATTCTTCCTTGTGAGTAACGGTGTTCACCCTTACTATGGTGCTATAACGAGTGCATTGTGGTCGAAAAGTGATGAATAACATAAACTTCGTCCCTTTCTTTGTATTTCCATGATCACCCGACAAAAGTATGCCTACTTTAGAAATGATCAAAACTGCGCGGGAAACAGACCAAAATTCAAACACAAATTTGTTCCCGATTGAAATTAAATATGTGTATGTCCATGCGTGTGCTTTCATTGATAATACTCAAAAATGAACATGTACGATTGTTTGAGAGTGAACCATCCACACCCCGATGGTCAGGAATGTTATCTGAACTGGACACGCACGCATAACATTTGTGATTAAAAAAACCAACAAAAATAAATATGTATGTAGTCCCTTTGCTCAACATTTAATGTATATGTTCATCTCTGAATGAATGCATATATAATTTGCTCCTAAAGGGTGAGTAAAGAAAATTTGTGTCTTTACTCTCCGTATGCGTCGTAAAAAAAAGGTCAAGATGTGTATATATGTATATGTATAATATTGATCTATCTGTCTGTCTGTCCGCTTGTTTGTTTGTCTGTCTGTCTGTCTGTCTGTCTGTCTGTCTGTCTGCCTGCCTGCCTGCCTGCCTGCCTGCCTGTCTGCCTGCCTGCCTGCCTGCCTGCCTGCCTGTCTTTGTGTTTGTCTTTGTGTGTGTGTGTGTGTGTGTGTGTGTGTGTGTGTGTGTGTGTGTGTGTGTGTGTGTGTCTGTTTATATGTATGTATGTATGTATGTATGTATGTATGTATGTATGTATGTATGTATGTATGTATGTATGTATGTATGTATGTATGTATGTATGTATGTATGTATGTATGTATGTATGTATGTATGTATGTATGTATGTATGTATGTATGTATGTATGTGTGTGTGTATGTGTGTATGTGTGTATGTATGTGTGTGTGTATGTGTGTGTGTGTGTGTGTGTGTGTGTGTGTGTGTGTGTGTGTATGTGTGTGTGTGTGTATGTATGTATGTATGTATGTATGTATGTATGTATGTATGTATGTATGTATGTATGTATGTATGTCGAGATATACAGTATCGTAGAATAGTGATCTGAGGAATGGTAGTGTATGAACCTGCGGATTACTTTCAAGCATGCCTACGGTAGTGGAAAATCGTCGAGACGACCGTAGAGTACGCTTGTACATGCCAAGTAGGTCTCCATTATCTCTTTCGTGGGTCTGACAGCTCATGTACAAGTGTGTTTATTCATTAGTTGTTCATGTGCGCAGATTTTGTGCAATTTTCATGAATAAAGTCTTTTTGATATGTATGTATGTATGTATGTATGTATGTATGTATGTATGTATGTATGTATGTATGTATGTATGTATGTATGTATGTATGTATGTATGTATGTATGTATGTATGTATGTATGTATGTATGTATGTAGTGTATGTATGTATGTATGTATGTATGTATGTATGTATGTATGTATGTATGTATGTATGTATGTATGTATGTATGTATGTATGTATGTATGTATGTATGTATGTATGTATGTATGTATGTATGTATGTATGTATGTATGTATGTATGTATGTATGTATGTATGTATGTATGTATGTATGTATGTATGTATGTATGTATGTATGTATGTATGTATGTATGTATGTATGTATGTATGTATGTATGTATGTATGTATGTATGTATGTATGTATGTATGTATGTATGTATGTATGTATGTATGTATGTATGTATGTATGTATGTATGTATGAGTATGTATGTATGTATGTATGTATGTATGTATGTATGTATGTATGTATGTATGTATGTATGTATGTATGTATGTATGTATGTATGTATGTATGTATGTATGTATGTATGTATGTATGTATGTATGTGATGTATGTATGTATGTATGTATGTATGTATGTATGTATGTATGTATGTATGTATGTACGTATGTATGTATGTATGTATGTATGTATGTATGTATGTATGTATGTATGTATGTATGTATGTATGTATGTATGTATGTATGTATGTATGTATGTATGTATGTATGTATGTATGTATGTATGTATGTATGTATGTATGTATGTATGTATGTATGTATGTATGTATGTATGTATGTATGTATGTATGTATGTATGTATGTATGTATGTATGTATGTATGTATGTATGTATGTATGTATGTATGTATGTATGTATGTATGTATGTATGTATGTATGTATGTATGTATGTATGTATGTATGTATGTATGTGATGTATGTATGTATGTATGTGATGTATGTATGTATGTATGTGATGTATGTATGTATGTATGTATGTATGTATGTATGTATGTATGTATGTATGTATGTATGTATGTATGTATGTATGTATGTATGTATGTATGTATGTATGTATGTATGTATGTATGTATGTATGTATGTATGTATGTATGTATGTATGTATGTATGTATGTATGTATGTATGTATGTATGTATGTATGTATGTATGTATGTATGTATGTATGTATGTATGTATGTATGTATGTATGTATGTGTATGTATGTATGTATGTATGTATGTATGTATGTATGTATGTATGTATGTATGTATGTATGTATGTATGTATGTATGTATGTATGTATGTATGTATGTATGTATGTATGTATGTATGTATGTATGTATGTATGTATGTATGTATGTATGTATGTATGTATGTATGTATGTTGTATGATGCGTGCGTGCTGTGCGTGCGTACGTGCTTGCGTGCAGTGAGTAGCGTGACGTGCCTGCGGCGTGCGTGCCGTGCGTCGCCGACATGACATGCTCCAACGGACACTGACAAATAGCGCTATGTCACGTATGTATGACTCGATTTGTGGTGAAGGGGCGGCTCCAACTGCTGGAAACTAGTGCTGTCAACAACAGGTACTATCCAGAAACATACCCGCGCGAGTGTTCATTGTGTGGATTTAGTACAGACACAAATTCTCACGCACTGAATGGATGTAGGAGACTGCGGGGTCTGTACACAGAGCGACACGATCGTTGTGTGGAGCTCGTACTGCAGGAACTCACCAAGTCGGTGCTGACGGAGTATTGTGAAGTGTTCCACAATCAGCCAGTGGCCTTGCACGGAGAAGCCATAGACACTTGCAAACCAGACCTATGCATATTAGACCATAGTCAATCAGCCGCTTTCATTGTTGAAGTGTCCAATCCTTTTGATGTATTTCTGGACGCATGTTATAGACATAAGTTCAACAAATACATGCCACTACACTTCAGGCTTTGTGAAGCGGGTTTTTCCACCAAGATCGTTGTCCTGGTGATAGGTTCTCTTGGAACCGTGCACCGACACGTAGTCCCAGGCCTGACACTACTAGGCTTACCCAAGAGAGTGAGCAAAGGCCTTGCAAAATACCTCAGCATCTCGGTGATGATTGGATCAAGAAGATTCTGGGCTAGACGAGGTCACATAATGACGCGAACTGTAAGTCCTTGACTTTCACCTGACCAGCTCACACCCATGATGACCCTCAACTTGATATAATATTATTAAAAGAGGTTTTCGACCAGGTACATACAAGCTGCGTGCTAATCTACCTATGCCATGTGGTAAATGCATATACAGAAGAGAGAGAGGGGGGGAATTGGGGGGAGATAGGGGAGAGAGAGAGAGAGAGAGAGAGAGAGAGAGAGAGAGAGAGAGAGAGAGAGAATCCCACAGGGTGGCAGAGACAAGCTGACGGACAGAGCCGGACAGACAGATGGACAGACATATGGGTGGATGGAGGGACGGACAAACAATGACGGAGAGACTATGAGTGGTACAGAATGAAGTACAGAGAAACAGAGAAATACAGAGAGAGTGGAAGAGAATTTAAGAGATATAGTTACATATAGAGAGGGCCAAATGCAATCATACATGGCGAATGTTGTATAATAGAATAACGTCATAAAGCTCCAACATGCTCAGTTATCCATGAGGCCATCGAAGTGGAAGGTGGTAACGCTTGCATTCCTTTGATATTGCTCTTGATGAATGTAATCAATTTCCTGCAATAAAGTGTTTTGATATGTATGTATGTATGTATGTATTCCAAATGAGGTCTATGTTCTGTACAGATACTCAATGGCTGAAAGTTTATGCATTCTATTTATCCTTAATGTACTTGTACTATCTTAAGCAATAATATGTGTGCAGGTGCAGGCATGTTTCAACGTTTCACCATATGACGTGAGTCCAGTATTTAGTCTGTTATGTCAAAGCGAGGGAAATGTATGTAAAGAAAGTGTATGTGTGTGAGTGCATGTATATCTCAATACATAAATGTCAAAATGCTGTTCCCAGTATTTCATGTCAAAGTGAGGAGACATTAAATGTAAAAGAAAATGTAACTTTGTGAATGCAGGTCTCAGCAGCTATCCATTTTGCGGGTGAAATTTAGTTTGCTCATGAAAATCTGTGCCTTATGTGTATAAGTGTGGACATTTATGTTACAAATCTTTTTGGTCAGGATAACCTAGTTGTTTTTGTGTTGGCTTTCATCACTCAACATGACAATGTAGGTCTCCATTTTCTTGCTTGCGAGTTGAATAGCTCTGAGTTACAAGATGGATCTATTCATAGTTTGTTCATGTGTGCAGATTTTGTGCATTTTTCATGAATAAAGTCTTTTTGATATGTATGTATGTATGTATGTACGTATGTATGTATGTATGTATGTATGTATGTATGTATGTATGTATGTATGTATGTATGTATGTATGTATGTATGTATGTATGTATGTATGTATGTATGTATGTATGTATGTATGTATGTATGTATGTATGTATGTATGTATGTATGTATGTATGTATGTATGTATGTATGT
>JAWQFJ010002112.1:0-10000 GCA_034096865.1 Theodoxus fluviatilis | reverse complement strand
TGGGACGAGGACAGAAAAACATTCAGACGCTAACGCATACGTAGACACTATACCTAATATCTCAACAGATCATTTGCATGGGAACGATGCAAAGAGTCAACACACGTTCCTTCTCAACAGCATTACCAAGGGCGACAAGTGTAACGAAATGTATACTCCTTTTCAAAAAGCCTTTTCAGAACAGCAAAAATAGAGGGGGGCGATCACATGACTAAGATAATTATGCGTGCATTGCTGCAGCGAGAAGCAAGTGAGTGTTTGCAGTGCTGGGTACTCGATGAAAATGGCGCAGGGGGACGGTCCTTTTAAACACGATGCTCCTGACAATCAAGCGTGCCGGACTTGAATTCAATTCTAGTGCCGAGCCCCAAGCAGAACCTGTACGTAAGGAAAACCCCGAGCTTGTTACCAGGAAGGCGCATCACGTAAAATTATTTATCGGCTATTCTTAGTACGAGACACCGCCCAACCTACCCTACCACCATGAACCTTCCTGGTTGGCAAGCCTGCAACTGTGGCGTGACTTCTAGGCGACAGACTGCAATTGTGTGCATACCACGGCCCTCAATACAGAAAGGGGAACGCGACTGAAAAGATCAAATAACCCAGCCTTACTCGAGCGAGGAAGACCATAAAGCTCACGCTGCTGACAACAATGCTTGCAGAAAAGACTCCAACGCAAAGTCAGAGAATGCTATGCTGTTAATAAGGACAACGCCGCCGTTTTAAATATACCAGAATGCGTGGTAGTTAATGCATTTTCAGTCTCGTCTCCCTCCCACACCCCAGCCCCATGCTCAGCTCCTCTCCACTCTCCAACCTCCACTGCCATCCCCGAGTAAACCCATGCGTACCTAGTTTTATCGGTCTTGATAAGTATCACGATACTCTCGTAGACCTCATTTGCATTGAGGTGAGATTTTAAGATTAACAATTCTAAGGATTCCATAAACGGGCCACACTAATGGACTTGTCCGAGGTGAGGGGTGTGGAAAGACGGCTAAGCTGGCGGGCCATACAAGCGAGCAAGTAACAGCATCTGACTGGCAAGCGATCTTGGTTGGTTAATTTACTGCAGAAACTATACTGGTTGTGCTTGGAGAAGAGATGTGTTAGTTTGTACAGGTGCATATGTGACAGGACAACAATGCCAAGCTATCTGTGTGACCTGTTGAGAGAGCACCATCCTTAGCGCTGCCTGAGAACGTCTACACAAGGACTGCTGGTCTGCCCACCGAGCAGATGCAGGACCATGGGGGACAGAGCATTCCACATTCTGAACACAGAGATATACTATATTGACTATAGTCTCAGCCACGCTGAATGAGCGTTCCAGTGCACAGCACCAAGAATGTGGAATAGTCTTCCACTCCACATCAGACAGTCAGACTCTCTCTGTGTTTAATTTTAAAAAAGACATTTCATTTCTCTTTGTGAATGAACAACGCCTTTGAGCAGCTACTGGAATCGGCGCTATAGAAATCATCCACATACATCCATACATAATTCTCAGTGAATTCGCAGTGATTCGTTCATGAAATGACAAAAGAATTCGACGGTTCGGAAAAAATATTAACTCGTAAAAACGCAGCCAATCAGATGTTGTGTTCCGAGCGAATAAATCCCCCAGGAAGACTGGTGAGTGTTGATTTTACCCGCTGTCGTTTTATATTGTAAATACCGCGTTTGTATTGTGATGAGTGACAGTGAAGCCGGAACGGATGAGTTTTTCTGTGTGGTTGTTTTCAGGGTTCTTCATGGTGTACGAGTCGAGTAGCGCGAGCTTTGACTCGAAGCTCTACTGGCGGGGGCCAGTGCTGAGACTGTCGTCGGGGGCTGCTAAGGTGGCACCTTGTGCCTTCGTGTTGGCCAAGGATGCTCGTGTGTATGTATCAGTCTGAGTGTCAGTCATTTTGTTGCTAATACACCCATTTATATATATATATATATATATATATATATATATATATATATATATATATATATATATATATATATATATATATATATACACGACCTGGTGGAAGTAAAATTATTTATGCTACACTTGATAGATATCCACGAAACGTTGTAAAACAATAGAAAAAAAGCAAAACGATGTTTCGTTTCCTTGGTTTTAAATCAATACAGAATTTAAGGAACATTGTCAACATGGGAATGCACGATGAAAAAAAAACCGCGTGCGAAGTGTTTTTCCGACAGAGAGTGAACTGCACCTGAAATGTGCGCCATGTGATACAAAACCCCACCATTACTATGAGTATAGCTCTCCACTAGATTTAACTGATATTTATTCAGCAGATTTTCATGCGTTTATATCATCGTGCAGTAGGCCTACTGGTGGGATTTTCGATCTGCTCACGGCAAGAGATGTTCCAGGGTCCTATAAAAATTCTATACCAACGCGATTCACATTAAGATATGGATAGAAATAGAGAGAGCAGGTCTTGAAAGCCCAGATTCCAGGGATTCCAGCTGGTGGGAGGGGGGTGGGGGTGGGGGGGATGGGGGGGGGGGGGGGGAGGGGTGTGTGGTGGTGGTGGGGAAGGCATTGAGCGGATCTGGCCGTTTGTTACTCTTGTAGGCCGCAGTGATTTCTCAACCATATTAATGGCCCGAAAAAGTCCAGCCAATATATTGTCACAGTCAACACGATAAATGAAATTCGTTTTCATGAGATCCTAATCTGTTCACTTCAATCGGTTATGTACTTTCATGACGGTTTATTTAGTTTATGACGCCTTACTTAATCTTTTCCGAGTGAAGTAGCTGATAGGAATATTATTTTAGAAGTTCGATTCTTGTGTTGCGAGCATTTCCATTTCCTGACAAGTGACATTAGCTTAGACGGACAGCTCAATGCATTTACCTCGCAGTTCATTTTATCTTATCTTGAAAAAGTCCATATTGTGTTCGGATTGGAGGGTAATACGCACGAGACACTCGTGCGCGCGTGCGCGCGCGCGCACACACACACACACGCGCGCGCGCGCATTATTCTAATATTTAAATGAAATAAAATAAAATTAAGATTAAAAACAAGGGTTGCACCGCTAAACTGGTAACTGGCAAGGGAGACAACACGGGACATGCTACTGAATCCAGTCATACACGATATCGATATAGAGCTCCTGCACAGACCACAGCTTCCAATGATAGTGATTGCAAAACTAACTGGAGATGTGTGTTTGCCTATGTAGGCTACTCTGTGTGTGTGTGTGTGTGTGTGTGTGTGTGTGTGTGTGTGTGTGTGTGCCCGCGAGGGCTATGCGTGTGTGTGTATGCACGTGCGCGCATGTTTCATTGTGGGCGCGAGTGCGTGCATGCGAGAGGGAACGATCATAAAATTAGTTAAAATAGTCGCTGTGACTTCAAAAGGTGTATAACAGACAGGTATGTAAATGGACCATTGCTGCTGGTCAAATATCAAATAAAAATTTCAATTTTTGTTTTGCAACTGTGCTACCAAACAAAATTAACTCGAGTTAAAGATCACCACGAGAAAGGAACTTACCGGCGCTACCCATGTTGTGATGAGATTCCGGGGAACTTTCGCATGTAACGCATATTCCCGGGGGGAGAAATCTTTGTAATTCAACTTCCAACACTGAAATCTTCGTGTTCTCTTCAAAGTTTCTTTGAAACAATGCAGATTTTCCTAACTTTCTGTTTTCATTTTTCGGAGACGCCACATGTATTATGATGTATGCACGTGAGTCTTGATTGCTACAATAGACATACTCGGCTTTTAGAGTGTAATTTCGTGTAAGGAATAACATTCCATAATTGACCATGTTTTTCCGATGATTTTTTTATCCAAAAGTACGTATAGTCTCATGAAAAATTCACATAGCAAAGCTGTTGACTGCAGCAGCGTCCGCATCGGCTCTCGTCAAAGACCATGCTCTCGTCTGCTCAATAAGTTTACTGCGCATGCGTGAAAGTGGCACATGCTGCAGAGCAGACACTGTGCAGAGCGATGTGAGAAGATAATTTTTTAACACAAGTTTCCGTTGCTGCTCATCAAAAAAGATGATAGAGTAAGTGAATTACGCCGCTTTGGACG
Source organism: Theodoxus fluviatilis (assembly GCA_034096865.1). NCBI lineage: Eukaryota > Metazoa > Mollusca > Gastropoda > Cycloneritida > Neritidae > Theodoxus > Theodoxus fluviatilis. Next base: position 5,934 of record JAWQFJ010002112.1, on the reverse strand, counting down.
ATGAATCTGTGAATTATTATTGTTTCTTGTTGGCAATAGGCCTACACTACAGTTTGGTTTTCATGATCCCTTTGGGATTAAAGGGGAAAGCGGGGCATTAGAGACCACTTCAGAAAAACCTACAAGATAATATTAATATGCATGCCTAGCTGCTCTGTTGTATTATCTGTGTTGGTCTGTCAGAGAGAAGGTACTGACTAGTGTCCACTATACGCGCCAAAGAAAAGCCTCCAATATACAATGTTGCTTCGCAGTTGACTTGCGTAAGACCTCCACGCGACACTCTCGGCAAACTTTTATCACCACACGCTGAAATTTTTTTATCACCACTTACATGACGGTGTTGCCATCCAGCAATTTCCAGTGTCTTCAATTTGGATCATTTTGACAAAGGTACATAGGCCTTTGGTAATTGCATTTTCTTTTTTCTTTACATTAGGCTATGGGGTTTTTAAAAATGTTATTTGATTTTCTCACACTCCCAGAGAGTCGTGTTCTGTAATGAGCGACTTTTTTGGAAATTATCTCCCTTGCCGCCGCTTGGCGGCGCGTCGGCTCCAAGGGGCTTGGTTGGTACACAGGACAAGTTCTTTCGCTTAGATTAGACCTGAGTGTTCGAGGTTTTTTAATTGTTTTCTTGCTGTCGCTTTCAAATCTGTTCACAGTACTAGGCTGGCTGGTTTACTTAGATGTGATTTTTTTTTAATGCGTGCTAGCTGATATTAGGTTTAGAGCTTGAATTTTCAATGATATTACGCTTACAACTCCAGTGTTCGAACCAATGAAAACCACGGAATGAGATGGCCGTTTCGTTCCTTGCATCTCATTGGCCAGCTTGTCATGAGGTCAACCCGTGATCACGCGCTGACCTCATGACAGTTGTAAGCGAAAAAGCGAGTTGTAAGCGTAATATCATTGAAAATTCAAGCTTTAAACCTAATATCAGCTAGCACGCATTAAAAAAAAAATCACATCTAAGTAAACCAGCCAGCCTAGTACTGTGAACAGATTTGAAAGCGACAGCAAGAAAACAATTAAAAAACCTCGAACACTCAGGTCTAATCTAAGCGAAAGAACTTGTCCTGTGTACCAACCAAGCCCCTTGGAGCCGACGCGCCGCCAAGCGGCGGCAAGGGAGATAATTTCCAAAAAAGTCGCTCATTTCATATGTATTAGCTCAGTATGTGCCTCTCGCTATAGTCACCTTCATTTCAGTTGAGGAACTGCTACCGTCATATCCTTGGGCATGTTTGTTTGGCCCAAAATCTCGAGAGTATTGCTAGGGCTAGGCGTTGCCTACGTTCCTCGCTCATAAGGACGCACTCGCCGTGAAGACGGGAGGCCGAGGGAGGTCCAGAGCTTCCTCAATTGGTGTGTTCTATGAAGTGAAAAACTGATGTGACATCTGAATCGTCAGTTATTTCGTCTATAGGCAACTTCTTCACCGACTGCGGCGCCAGGACGCAGCCATGTTATTCCACCTTGAGAGATGATTGACCGTTTTTCTAGCTGTTGGAGCGTCTCACTCGCCCTCGACTAGCCATTCAGGGAGATTCGCGAGATTTTGGGCCAAACAAACGCGTACCTAGACCGTAGAGTATGACACTACCATTTTGTCAGACACGTACTTGGCATCGTTTACGTAGTTACTGACAACATGAGATTGGATGAAAAAATTTGGATTTTGATCTTAATTAATTTTGAGGTGCATGTGTTTTGTATTCTCTTTTCTCTGCTACTCCAAGTGGTCACTAAAGGCTCATTTGGTGGTCACTAATACCCCAAAAGTTGGGGCTTTATTTAATTTTAATTTTAAAAATACATTTGTAGACAAGATGGAAGGGAAGTTCTGATTTTACTTTCTGTTTTTGCTTTGGCACGTCGTAGACCGTGCGTGTAGTTATGTCTGCGATTGAATGATACGTCTCGGTGAACAGCTACGATGCACCTACCCCTCTGTGTGACTGCGTTAGCTTTGGTCCAACGTCTACGACGTGCCAAAGCAAAAATTAACAGAAAGTATTTACAGGAACTTTCCATCCCCTCCATCTTGTCTACATCATACACCAGTTCCTGGCAGCCCACCCTCCCAGTGCTCTCCCCTCTTGAGTGAGTGCACGGTCAGCACCTCAGCCTCTACTCGCTCGTTGACAGGCGGAGATAGGCGGAGATAGGCGGAGATAGGCGAGCAAGTTTTGGGGTTTGACGATGTGCGAGGCGCAGTGCATGTTCCCCTGGGACGGGAAAAATCTGGGTATATTCAAATATATTTCTTAAATGCAATTATTTGAATGTTTTCCCTCAGAAACGGTGTAGTCAATACAATAAAAGTAACACGTGAAAGGATGCACGGGCATGCAGCTGTATTCATCTTTCATGTGATGCATGCGTTATTTAGAAAATTCACAAAAAGTGGTCGCTAATGCCCCACTTTCCCCTGCATTTGGGCTAATTCATCAATCTTTATGTTTTTGCTACTATCGGTGGCTGATCTGAATTAAAATTGTCAGTTCGAGTCCCTGCTGGCCGCGTCACGCTTCAGGAAACATTGCTATGTGTGGAGCGTGACGCGACGGGCGAAGCTTGTCTTCTAGTTATACCTTTAGGACAGCCCTGTTGCGTGGCACGCTGGGTAAAACAATGCAGACCATGGCAGCTCAGCTGGTAGAGCATTTAGACGCTAACTAAAGGTTGTAGGTTCAATTCTCACCTGTGGTCCCACATTTTCTTCTGTCAGACTCTGGCAAGGTTTCAGCTCTGTATGCTAGTAGAACAGTCACTCCTTTTCAAGTTGACCACGTCATGTCATGGATTTCAGAATAGTCCACACTATAGTATAACAACTTTGCAATGCAAGCCTTATTAGTTACTTTCCAACCAGAACCTGGTACTTGCTCAGCAGAAATTGGCCTAAGAATGATTGCAACGTGTTGCAAAAGGCACAGATATGAAGAAAATGTGCAAATCAAGAACTGGAGGTATAAGAGTGTGGTAACATTTTGTGCAAAAGAGAACTTTACTCATAAAAGCAACCAAGTTCATGTTACTGGCCTTGCCTTGCACCTGGTCAGTAGGAATGGAAAAACTATAGAGGCTAGGCTGCTTACATGTGAATGGTGCATTTTTCAATCAGTCTTTCAAGATTTCTCATGAATAAGATGCAAAATATGATGAACTGCTGCGCAAACATTTTAAAGTTGATACCAAAGAGTATGAACATTTCTGCCCAAATTTACCGACTAAATTCCAGCTGATACCTCTGTTGCCTCCCAACATACTGCTTTGGCAATGTTTGCCCGAAGTCAACTGTGTTTTTCCATGAAGCATTGGTCTTTATTAGTTCTAGTTCAGGGTGTGCATCACTTCAAATGACCTTTGGATCTTTTCATCCGACAAGACTCCAAACTTTGCCTTTCCTGAATTGTCTGACGTTGCCCTCCTCAATTGCTGGCATTCCTGACACTCTGCTAAACAAACTGCAAAAAGTCCAAAACACTGCTGTTAGTTTAGTTTTTAGATGTCCCAAGAGAACTCCCACATCCAAACTCCTTCGTGCACTGCATTGGCTCCCCGTCGCTCAGAGGATAGAGTATAAGCTAGCCACTATGTGTTTCAACTTCTTCAATCAAACTGCACCACACGCACTCAAAGAAATTCTCACTGTCTACACCCCCGCTAGAAATAACCGTTCAGCTATAGACACCAAAACGTTAAATGTCCCCCGTCGCAAAAAGAAAACCCAAGGACAGCGAGCTTTTTCTTACATCGGCCCTGTAACGTGGAATATCCTACCTTTCCCTGTCCGTCACTCTGATTCCATGTCCCAGTTCAAAACCTCCCTAAAGACACACCTGTTCCGGTCGGTCTTTTCTGACGAGCAGTGAGGTGCTTCACAAGGCGCCTCTCTTATGTTTCGTGTTTTGTTTATTGCCTGTTAATTAATTAATTATGTTAATTAATTGTATTGTATTTAACTCTTCTTTTAATTCAACTGTACAGTGTGCGAGTGTTGGAATGCTTTGTATGAGTGTGGACTTTTCATTGTAAACGCCATGAGCTTGCCTATTAGGGAAGGTATGTGCGTATAAATAATATGTATTATTATTATTATTATTATTATTATTATTATTATTATTATTATTATTATTATTATTATTATTATTATTATTATTATAATCCCTCTACATCTCTTGGACCTCTAGCTCAATGGTGCATGTATTGGACAACAGGTAATATTACAGGGTAAAAGCAGAAGGCAGGAACAGTATCCTGCTTTTACATTGCAAAGCTAGGAATAGCGCAGGGGAGGGGGAACCTCGGAATGAATACAATACTAAAACATTCACAACAATTTACTTGACGTGAAAACATGTATTGGAATTCCTTAATTTTATCATTATCACTGCAATTTAGGACCGAGTGTCACTTCCCCTGTGGATTGAGGGTAAGAATAGACCCACTGTGTCTCTACTGTGGTTATTTTAATATGACTACAGAAATTATGACTTGACTTGCTCTTTTGCTAACCAGCTCTAGTGATTTTCATGGCCAATAGACTCAATGGCCACATAACCAAATTTATTCATCCATCCATTAATGCATTAATTCTCTGTATCATTCAATGAAATATTTCATTGTATAACATAGTGATGATACCACAGCGGCAAGCCAAGTTTTTTGTAGTTAACACCCAACACAGGCATGTGAATCTTGTTCGTGAAAGAAAATCACAAATAAACGTTAAAAATCACAGAGCGGTTACTGCAGGCTCTTTCATCAGAGACTGGGCCATTAGACATGATAGTCTGCGAACCAGAATTTAGGTTCTGACCTGCAATGTAAGACTGACTGAAGCCCAAATCTATGCCTGAGGCCACAGACTGTTGATGGATTAAAAAATAACTTTGACGGCCTAAACTTCTGGAAATTTCAATAGTGTACTTGGCTGAATAATACGTTCCATGTACCACTCAGTGAGGACCTAAATTGTAGACAGATAACCAAAAACCAATAGCTTTAGCCTCCAACTGCACCAGTGTCAGCTGTCACAAAAACTGTCACTCCGAGTGTCCATCAGTCATTCTTTAGTGGTTTTGACACCCCTGTCTGCAAATGAAGTTTGTTTTAGCCTGATGTCTGTACATCGCCAATGTGGTATGTCATCTTTCCTAGTACACCTTTCACTCATGCTTCTTTGGGAGTAGCTAAAACACGATGTCGTGTTATCATGTTTATCACTTGGTTTCGCCTACGAGTTTATCACTTGGTTTTGTCTACGCATTATGCGCGCATGCGCCGGGAAGATTGTCGGGCGCCATATGTCGAGTCCTACGCACGCGGAATTAAACTGTAAGAAGAAGTAGTAAATTCTCAAAGTTGAAATACTAACAAGCCTCCAGTCTTTATTGATTGAAGAAGTACAACGCTCGGAACACAACATGGTGGCAGCGGTAAACGCAACAGCGGTGAACTGTGAACTGTACGCGTGCTGAACGAACTGAGATCCTAATCTCGCTGCGGAATTTTCTAGAACCGTTTTCACGTGGTACTGGTCTAAGAAGAAACAGTGAAGATGGGTCCGTTCAAGCCTCCGGAAAACTTCGACTTCAGCAATCCTACAGCATGGCCCGAGTGGAAGCAACGTTTCCAGCGATTCTTCACGGCTTCAAAGCTGCACAAAGAAGACGCGGAAATCCAGATAAGTACTGTTGCGGAAGAATGTGAAATGCCTGTGGATGTAAATGTAATGGGAAATGCCGCAGTTCGGGAACTTTCCCTGTCGCCTTGTACAGATCAGATTGGACTGAGACGGACGGTTTTTAGTGACGATGACGTAATAATAAAAAGTGACGTATGACTGCGACGACGACAGTTAGGGAAAAATATGGCACGCTAGAAGGACGTGGCGTTTCGGCGTGTTATCGCTGGGAGTGA
>JAWQFJ010002111.1:40000-136336 GCA_034096865.1 Theodoxus fluviatilis | reverse complement strand
TCAACAAGTTTCAGCATTTACGTTGGCCTATTTCAGAGCCAAAGCCAACTTGAAATACACAAATTAAAAAATTATGCTACTCAACTTTGTCCGTCTCGTGTGACCTTCAAGAAAGGTCAAGGTCATTAAATATGACAAGACAACAATTGTCAATTAGTTGTCTACCAACATGCCAAAATGAATTAGAATAACTCTGAAAATAAGGAAGATATAAGCATTTGTTTGAGAATTTGCAGTCTATTTGATGTCCCGGCTGCCATCTTGGAAACCGTTGAATAGTTACGAAAATAGGCACTTTTGACTTTGACATTCACCAGAAATGGATTCAGCATACTCAAATACAGAAGAATCACCGGAATGCCACTAATTCCACACAAACGCCGAGGGGTGTTGGATTTTCCGAAGTGTTTCCTAGTCTATAGCATTCGACATAGCTACACTCCACCAATCGACTCCATAGTTATTTATATCTGCTTGCAAGCTCAAAGTAGCTTCGTCACTTCACGTCTGCTTACTGCGACAGTTAACAAGCAACAGACTTGACAACATCAAATATGAACGTAAAGACAATCGCAAATATGACTTACAGCTGTGGCAGAAGAAGCTGAATAAAACACGCTCCACAATGCCCGCTTGATCAGCTTGGAAACCCGTGAAAACGGATACCACTGGAAAATAACCCAGAGTTCCTTGCTGAAGCCTCCAACCCTCTCCTCCCCCCTGCCGATAAACAAAGACGGACAAGCAAGGACGAGGAGGACAGCACTGCGACAACAGCAATGCATATCCGAGTGCACATAATGAATCACTGTAGTGTGAACGTGATCTTTTTAACAATGCTGCACTGCATTCCTGCAGGAGAAGTACTGAGAACGAGGGAAACCTGGCATTCAACAGCACTGCACTCCACTGACCCACGCCATGTTTGTTTACATCTGCTTGGAAGAACCTAACTTCGTTGCTTCAAGTCTGCTTACTTCGACAGTAGACAAGCAACATACTTATCAGTATCAAACCGAACAAATACACGATTACAAATGTGACTTACAGTTGTGGTAGAAGGATACGAATACATAAACCCTCCACAATGTCCTTTTGATCAGCTTGGAAACCCGCCAGAAGGGCAATGCGTAGAAAGATTACCCATAATTCATTGCAAGGAGATCGAGGTGGGGGTGGAGGAGGGGGATTAAAGTAGGAGGGGGGTGGTTGATGGAGGGGTGTTACAATTTCACTTCTGACGCCTCTAGAGCTCCCTGCAACCCGCCTACCACCCACTCCCCCTCCTCCCCCCAATCCTTCCCACCCCTCCCCCCTCCTCCCCCCTTTCAACGGTACAAAAGGAGAGAAGTCGTGAACTTCCTGCGCTTCTAGCTCAAATCCCTTTTAACTCCTCATCTCTGTTCCCCTGCTTCTCCCCTCCCCACACCCCCACCTTGACCACTACCCTCCATCCCCCCCCCCCCCCCCCCCCCCCAAACTCACATTGTAATCTCCCTACTCCCTCCTCCTCTTTCTCCTTCCACCTGCCCAAGCAGACATGCATGCTGACCACAGAGATATACTATAATTTATTCACTAGTCTCAGCCATGCTGAAAGGCAGACATGAAGTGACCACGCTACGTTCGAGCTTGGAAGCAGACAAACATCTGATGACGAGGACCGGTGGAGTGTAGCACTGTAGGTTTCTCTCGTCCTCAGCGCTTCTGCTGCAGGAATGCATCGCATGAATATTGAACAGAGCTGGCACAAACTGCAGTGACTCATTAAGTGTTTCATTAAACTCACTCACATATATGCTGTTCTCCCCGAATTTGCGTGCTCGTCTTTGTTGGTCCTCTGTGTTGGCGGTACGAATAGACCCGTCGTTTCTCCTTATGTGATTCCTTCATAGAAGCGAACACTAATAATAATCGAAACTCACGTATTTTCTGCTTTTTTTTCTTCTGGTTAGTTGTCTTCAAAAAGCATTACAGGCTAAACGGATAAACAGTTATTCGTTCATTCATTCATTATTAATTCTTTTGTTGAATCATTCCTTTGTTCAATACATTCTTCATTCATTCATTCGTTCATTCATTCATTCGTTCATTCATTCCATCATTCATTCATTCATTCAATCATTCATTCATTCATTCATTCATTCATTATTAATTTAATCGTTCATTGAATAATTCATTCGTCCATTCATTAATCGACAATTGATTGATTGGTTATTTGATTGATTCTTGTATTCATTGATTCATTCATTGATTCATTCAATTCACTATTTCATTCATTCATTCGTTCGTTCGTTTCGTTCGTTTATTCATTCTGCATTATTTGGGCATTTGTTGTTCGTTCATTCCAGTTATAGCCGTGCAAAGGTCGCTGTGTGTGCGATTGATCATGAGCGCTTCTTTCCTTTGCATGCGCGCGCGCCTGTACGTGTGTGTGTATGTGTGTGTGTGTGTGTGTGTGTGCGCGCGCGCGCGTGTGTGTGTGTGTGTGTGTCTGTATGTGTGTGTGCGTGCGTGCATGCGTGTGTGTGTGTGAGTGTGTGTGTGCGTGAGTGTTTGTATGCGTATGTGTGTATGCGTGTGTGTGTGAGTGCATGAATGAATGCACACGCGCGTGTTGGCGTCTGTGTGTGTGTGCATATGTTCGTGCGTGTGTATGTATGCGAGCATTACTGCGTGCATGTGTGTGTTAAGATTGTTTGCAAATATGATGGGGAATATGCAAATTTAATTAAAAACTAAAGCGTGCGTAGGAGGGTAGGAGGTATAGAAGGCGGGGACAGGCGGAAATGTACTAGGTAGGAGGAGTGAGAAATAGTAGAGGGTGAAATAGGGAGAATGAGAGAGAGAGAGAAAGAGAGAGAGAGAGAAAGAGAGAGAGAGAGAGAGAGAGAGAGAAAGTGAGAGATAGATATATATATATATATAGAGAGAAAGTGAGATAGAGAGAGAGAGAGTGAACGACAGAGAGTGAACGACAGAGATTGAACGATAGAGAATGAACGACAGAGATTGAACGATAGAGAGCGAACGAGAGAGAGAGAGGGAACGAGAGAGAGAGGGAACGAGAGAGAGAGGGAACGAGAGAGAGGGAACGAGAGAGATATATAGTTTGAAAGTCTTCATGTCATCTTAAATATGTCCAAAAGGTTATTTGATGTTGAGGGCGATTGGAAGATTGACATGCAGTGTATTAAATGTGTGCTTGTTGTGGATATGACATTTGAACGGAATCGAAGATAAACAGAGAGGCTGACACAGACGGATGGACGGACGGAAGGACACTGACACAACCACAAATAGAAACAGGCAGACGGGCTAAAGAAAGGAGGACGGACGGACGGGACATACATACTTTACATGTGTACCTATGGACTATGTAATCCTGGATAACTCCGGACAAATGTCTGAGCATGTCCATTTATAAACGTGCTTCTGTGTTGTAAAAAAAAACCCACTAACCCTGCTGCCATGCCTAATGCATTAACTCCATTTCATTTAACTCGATACAGGTTCATGCTTTACATAAAATGATTCAAATCCAGAGTTCACAGAGGAAAAGCCACACGTCATGGTATTCTACATTTGCATTTAGGTTAGCAGCTTACATTTCATGGTATGATCGAGGTTATATCTATGTATGACTGTCTACTTGCAAACTGTTAACTTACTCGAGAAACTACCATATATTTTGTTTTTCCTCTCTGGACTGTGTGCTGCGAGTCGAACATCATCGATAAAGTGAATTTCAGCTGTATAAAAGTGTGCTTTCATACGTACACACACAAAGTGCAGGTTGTATTTTCCAAACACTTAATATGATGATGTGCCCGTCCTTGCAGCGTGTGTAAACCCCGATGAAGGAACGTTAAACACCTCTCCTTACCTCGACTTTGTGAGGACGCTCTCTGTGGGAAAACCAATCATGTATTTTCACATTACCTCCATGAGAAGGTTTATTCAGTACAAATAAATTTCACTAGACTTCTGATTACAAGAAACGTGTGACTGAAGACAGAAGATTAGGCCACAGTACAAACAAGCCTTCCAGAATTAGTATAATTAATATACTACATAATTGTTTGTCATAACTCACTTCATACATGCGTGCGTGCATACGTCGGAAAATCTGTATGTGTGTGTGTGTGCGCGCGCACGTGTGTGTGCATGTGTGTGTGTGTGTGTGTGTGTGTGAAGATTGATTGAAAATGGGAAGGAGAAAATGGGTCAAGAGTCAGATTTGAAAGGGAGAGATGGGTAAGAGGATGGAGGAGGGACACAAGCAGAAGGGAGCAGAGAGGAGGAGAGGAAACAAGGGGCGGTATAATGAGGTGTCTGTGGTGTGGGATGGGGGTGGGGTGGGGGTGGGGGGGGTGGGGGGAGTGGAGATACGGACTCCCCTGACGACGTAGCCACAAAGACTGAGAAAGTTCAAGACCCCCTCCAATTCTCAACGCGGGCAACAGGGGAGAGAGAGGGAGGGAGATCAGTGGACAGTAGGGAGGGTTGGGGTTTGAGCTTATGGGAGTGGTCAAATTCCGTTAGAAGGAATTATGGGTAACATTTTTGCACCTATCCCTTCTCACCAGCTTCAAAGCCGATGGACAGACATTGCGGAGTGTTTGGGATTTAATTTCTCCTACCCCAACTGTAAGTCAAACATGTTCACGTGTACATGTTCGGTTTTGATGCTGATAAGTATGTTGCTTGTTGACTGTTGCAGTATGCAGACGTGAACTGATGAAGCTAGGAGAGGCGGAGTGTGTGTGTGTGTGAGACGGCAGAAGAAGAGTGGGGGGGGGGGGGGGGGGGGGGGAGGAGAGAGTAGAAAGAGTGGTTTGGGAGGGGGTAAGTGGGTAAACGGAGGCGCACATTTCCCTTGGCTGGTAGTTACGAAGACAGAGAAAGTGCGTGACCCCTACTATCCTCCATTCAGGCCAGTGGGGAGGAGGGGGTGGGGGCGGGGATGTTGAGCGGCGGGGGTGGGGTTGGGGGGTAGGAGAGGGTTGGCACCACGACGACATTCAGAATCAAGCGCCTCTTGAAGAAGGCTGAAAGGGTCGAAGTCGGTGGTTATTCTGAACTTTGACCACACCCGCAACTCCGCCTGACTGACTTCGCACGCCTGGGGAGTTATGCTAAGATCCGGCCGCGTTAATGTATCTGCGTTTTGTTACAAACGTCTTGCTCGGCGGTACTGTACTCCATGCACCTTAACGGTCCGCGTGATTCGGGTGTAATCTTAAGCTAAACGACGTTTATTGGCAGTATTACACCCGATTCACGCGGAGCACAAAATTTGTGCAGCTGAGTGCGAGCTGAGTGCGAAATCTGGGTCACGTGGCGGCGTCTATTTTCAAGGCTCGTGATTGGCTGACTCAAAGCCGCTTCATTCTGCTCCGTTGCAAGGCATTCTGGGTAATATTCCAGCGCATGACTCTTCTCACGGGTTTCCAAGCTGATCAAACGGACATTGTGGAGCGTTTTTGATTCACTTTCTTCTACCACAACTGTAAGTCATATTTGTGTATGTGTATAACTATGTTCAATGTTCATGCTGTCAAGTCTGTTGCTGGTTTACCCTCTCAGTAAGCAGACGTGAAGAAGCTATATGTTCGAGCTTGCAAGGCTATAGCATCAAATATGGCGTCCATTAGTGGAGTGTAGCGCAGTTGAATGTCAGGTTGATCTCCTTTTCAGTTCTTCTGCTGCAGGAATGCAGCGCATAACTATTAAACAGAGCTCACACAAACTGCAGTGATCGTTTAGTGTATCATTAAACGCACTCACATACATGTATATTGTCGCTGTTCTCCATGTGTTTGCGTGTTCGTCACTTGTAATCCTGTGTTGACGGTATGAATAGACCCGTCGTGTCTCCATACTTGATTCTTTAGAAGCGCATACTAATGGATTGACTTTTTGGTCAGTGGTCTTCAGCAAGCTTTTAAGGCTAAACGGATATGCAGTTATCCATTCATTCAATCATGATTTATTCGTTCATTGAATCATTCATTCGTTCCTTCATTCATCAACAATTCATTCATTTTATTGATTCACTGATCATTCTTTCTTTCTTTCTTTCTTTAATTTACTTCTATAAGTCTTTAAGTTTTTCGATATATCTATCTATCTATCTATCCATCCCTCCATCCATCCCTCCATCCACCCCTCCATCCATCCATCCATCCATCCATCCATCCATCCATCCATCCATCCATCCATCCATTCATCTCTCGTTCTTTCCTTCCTTCCATCTCTTTTTTCTCTTTCTCTTTCTCTCTTTCTCTTTCTCTCCCTCCCTCCCTCCCTCCCTCCCGGATACACGCCGATTGGCCTAAATTCGTTTCGCCTAATGCATCAAATTTAGCCGTAACCTCCACCACTGCACCTAGCGTCAATTTTGCTCGTTTCGCCTAACGAAAATGGTCGTTTCGCCTAATTTTGCGTTTCGCCTAATGTTTCATTACTCTCGAATATCAATTCTTGCAATTTTTTTTCCTGAGAGGGGAAATCTGCTCATGTCCGAATAACATTCCTCGACAATTGCTCGTATGCCGTACACTTGTGATTTTTGAGAATGAACTGAGGATGCTACATGTTGTGAAATCTTTCTTTGTGTGTTTTTTAACACGTCATTCAATTACTGTGTATATTCCTTGGGCATGCGATTTTATATGATGTTATTAATATTAGAAATGAAGTAACACATTGCAAATTATAACGTGTTGGGATTTGATTGTGCGTGTTGCAAGGTCACACTCTCCCTTTGGCGAAACTTGATTTTAGGCGAAACGACCCCCTATGACAACGTGTAAGCTAACCGAATTAGAGCGAACTGAAATTAGGCGAAACGAATTTAGGCCAATCGTGGTGCACCGCTCCCTCCCTCCCTCCGTCCCTTATTTCATTCCTTCCTTCCTTATTTCCTTCCTTCCAGTCAGATTTTTGTTCGTTCCTTCGTTAATTAATTAATTAATGAATTAATTCATTCATTCAGCAATACTTTAGGCATTTGTTGCTTTGTTCGTTCATTCCAGTTTTCTCCGTGCAAAGGTCGCCGTGCATGCTATTGATCATGAGCGAACCTTTCCTTTTTCGCGCGAGAGCTAGTTTATGTGTGTGTGCATGCGCGCGCGCGTGCGTGCATGAATACATGCAAGCGCGCGTGTTCGTGGGTAAGTGTGTGCGTGAGTGTGGTAGTGCGTGCGTGCATGCATGCGATAATGCTTGCGTGCAAGTGTGTGTTACGATTGCTTGCATATGGGACGTGGAAAATGTAGAAGAATAAACACTGAAAGAAGGATGATGAGTTAAGAGGTAAGGAGGAGGGGGCAGGCAGAATTGGAGGGGGAGTGGAAAGTAGGAGAGGGTGGAAGAGGGAGTATGAGAGAGACACACACAGAGAGAGAAAGAGAGAGAGAGAAAGAGAGAGAGAGACAGAAAGAGAGAGAGAGAGAGAGAGAGAGGGGGGGGGAGAAAACGAGGAAGATTGAAGAAGAGATAATGAAGAAGAGAGAATGAACGAGAGAGAGAGAGAGAGAGAGAGAGAGAGAGAGAGAGAGAGAGAGAGAGAGATAACGAGAGGGAGGGAGAGAGGGAACGAGAGAGAAAGTGTGTATATGTGTGTGTGTATATACAAATATATGTGTGTGTGTGTGTGTGTGTGTGTGTGTGTGTGTGTTTGTGTGTGAAGATTGCTTGATACTGAGAAGAAGAAAATGTGGCAATAGTAAGAATTGAAAGGGAGGATTGGGCAAGAGAATGGAAGAAGAGTGGGGAGTGGGGAAGAGAAGAGAGAGTGTAAAGAGTGGTTTTTTTTTTGGGGGGGGGGAGGGAGGGGGAGGGGGTAAGTGGTTAACGGAGACTCACAGTTCCCTTGGCTGGTAGTTACAAAGACTGAGAAAGTGCATGACCCCTACTATACTCCATTCAGGCAAGAGAGGAGGAGGGGGTGGGGGGTGTTGAGCGGCAGGAGGTGTGTGTGTGTGGGGGGGGGGGGGGGGTAGGAGAGGGTTGGTCGTGCTCCGTTGCAAGGCATTCTGGTTAATATTCCAGGGCATAGCCCTTCTCACGGGTTTCCAAGCTTATCAAACGGATATTGTGGAGCGTTTTTGCATTACTTTCTCCTACCACAACTGTAAGTCATATTTGTGTATATGTATAACTATGTTCAATGTTCATGAGGTCAAATATATTGCTGGTTTACCCTCGCAGTAAGCAGACGTGAAGAGAAGAAGCTAGAGGCTTGTTCAGGAGTACTCAGCGCTGCATGAGCGCTTCTTGTTGGCAATTGAGCGCTCTTTGCCACTCCTGAACGCCTAAGATGTAGTGCAGCGCTTCACTTGTTAAAGGGGAGGTAAATCTTCTGCGCCCCATGTTGTGTTGATAGACGCGAAGAAAGTGTTTTCTTTGCCACAGACATCGTTTATGCACGTTTACATGTATTCTGCATGAATAAAATCCACTACTGTGTCATCCTTACTTGCCATTACTTGCACATACAGAGCGCTTGGGGCAAATAAAGCCCGTTCCAGTCCCAAAATGATGTTTCTGAGGGTTATTTTACGCGTCGACGGCCAGTGCGGGATCGAAGACGCCATTTTGAATCTGCTGCAAAATCATTCTGCATCATCTCGGATCGGTGATGCAGAGCGCTGCTCAGCGCTGAGTGAAGCACGCCCCAAATTGGCCGTTCAGGAGTGAATCACATGCAGCGCTGAGCAGCACTCTGAATCGCTGCGCCTTCTGAACAAGGCTTAGGTTCGAGCTTGCAAGGCTATAGCATCAAATATGGCGTCCATTAGTGGAGTGTAGCGCAGTTGAATGTCAGGTTGATCTCCTTTTCAGTTCTTCTGCTGCAGGAATGCAGCGCATGACTATTAAACAGAGCTCGCACAAACTACAGTGATTCGTTTAGTGTATCATTAAACGCACTCACATACATGTATATTGTCGCTGTTCTCCATGTGTTTGCGTGTTCGTCACTTGTAATCCTGTATTGACGGTATGAATAGACCCGTCGTGTCTCCATACTTGATTCTTTAGAAGCGCATACTAATGGATTGACTTTTTGGTCAGTGGTCTTCAGCAAGCTTTTAAGGCTAAACGGATATGCAGTTATCCATTCATTCAATCATGATTTATTCGTTCATTGAATCATTCATTCGTTCCTTCATTCATCAACAATTAATTCATTTATTGATTCACTGATCGTTCTTTCTTTCTTTCTTTCTTTTAAGTCTTTACTTCTTTAAGTCTTTAAGTCTTTCTTATATATCTATCTATCCATCCATCCCATCCATCCATCCATCCATCCATCCATCCATTCATCCATCCTTCCTTTCTTCTCTTTTTCTCTCTCTTTTTTTCTCTTTCTCTTTCTTTCTCCTTCCCTGAGTCCCTCCCTCCCTCCCTCCCTCCCTCCCTCCCTCCCTCCCTCCCTCCCTCCTTCCCTTATTTCCTTCCTTATTTCCTTCCTTCCAGTTACACGTTTGTTCGTTCCTTCGTTAATTAAATCATTCATTCATTCATTCATTCATTCATTCATTCATTCATTCATTCATTCATTCATTCATTCATTCATTCATTCATTCATTCATTCATTCATTCAGCACAACTTTAGGCATTTGTTGCTTTGTTCGTTCATTCCAGTTTTCTCCGTGCAAAGGTCGCCGTGCATGCGATTGATCATGAGCGAACCTTTCCTTTTCGCTCGAGCGCTAGTTTATGTGTGTGTGTGTGTGTGTGTGTGTGTGTGTGTGTGTGTGTGTGTGTGTGTGCATGCGCGCGCGCGTGCGTGCATGAATACATGCAAGCGCGCGTGTTCGTGGGTAAGTGTGTGCGTGAGTGTGGGTGTGCGTGCGTGCATGCATGCGATAATGCTTGCGTGCAAGTGTGTGTTACGATTGCTTGCATATGGGACGTGGAAAATGTAGAAGAATAAACACTGAAAGAAGGATGATGAGGTAAGGGGTAAGGAGGAGGGGGCAGGCAGAAAGGGAGGGGGAGTGGAAAGTAGGAGAGGGTGGAAGAGGGAGTATGGGATATATATATATATATATATATATATATATATATATATATATATATATATATAATATATATATATATATATATATATATATATATATATATATATATATAAGATATTGATTGATTGATTGATTCTTTATTTATCAATGATGAAATGTTAGGCATTTCTGCCTTTCTTACAAATTGTCCTTGCTCATAAAGAAATGAAAACAGAGAGAGAGAGAGAGAGAGAGAGAGAGAGAGAGAGAGAGAGAGAGAGAGAGAGAGAGAGAGAGAGATGGAAAAGAGAGAGAGAGAGATGGAAAAGAGAGAGAGAGAGAGAGAGAGAGAGAGAGAGAGAGGGGGGGGGAGGGGGCGAGTAATGGATAGTAAAAGATGGAGAGAGTGAGGAGGGTGGTGGTGGGTGGTGATGAAAGGACACAGGAGAACGGAGGAGGAGGGAGGTGAGAAAGTGTGTGGGATGGGGAGGGGGTGGAGGGTGGGGAAGCGGAGTCTATACACTCTTGCCTGACCTCGCAGCTACAAAGACTAAGAAAGTTCACGACCGATCTCATTCTGTATGGAAGCAAGGGAGAGGGAGAGGGGCGGGTGGGTGGCGGAGGGTAGTGGAGGAATGGGGGGGTGAGCTTTGGAGTGGTCACGACCCGTTGCAATGAATTCTGGGTAACCTTTCTTCACCTAGCCCTTCTCACGTGTTTCCAAGCTGATCAAACGGACATTGTGGAGTTGTTAGGATTTTAACTTCTTCTGCTACAACTGTAAGTTATATTTGTTTACATGTACATGCTTGGTTTTTAAGCAGATTTGTCTGTTGCTTGTTCACTCTCAACGTTAGCGGACATGAAGTGACGAAACTAGGTTGGAGCTTGCAAGCAGATGTAAGTAATATGGCGTTAATAGGTGGAGTGTAGTGCTGTTAACAGCTAGGTAGATATCGTTCTCAGTAGTGCTGCTGCAGGAATGCAGTACATTATTTTTTATCAGAGCTCCCACAAACTACAGTGACTCGTTAGGAACATAATTAATTTAATGCACTTGCGTATTCATTGTTGTTGTCGCTTTCCTCATTGTGTTTTCGTGTTCATCTATGCTCCTCCTGTGTGTTGACTGTACGATAAGACCAGACCCATCGTGTCTCCTAAAGCGATTCGGGAAAAACGTGTAACTATGGACATCGAGGCTTGACTCCCTCTTAGTCACATGTGCTGCAGCTATGTTCTAGGTATGGACGGGGACGCGTTGTCGTCACTTCCGGAGTTATTTGTAGAAGCTACGTGCTTTCAGCCATGTTGGTAGGAGGCGAGCGCTGTCTGCTAAGCTGTGCTACGGGAGACGTGCAACCATGCCGACTTCTTGCTGCGTGAAAGATTGTTTTAACAACCAACAAAAAGACAAATAAAGAGGAGTCAAACGCTCCTACTACTTTATACATCAGAGAAAACCAATCAAGGTCCGATTGTGCAAAGGGTGACCGAAGCTAGACGAAGAGGATGGAAAAAGAAGATTTACAGAATAGATCTGACCTTCGAGACAAACACCCGGCGAGAATGAGCAGACATCTCCCACGAATCCTGCTACGAAGAATCGATAGGCTTCCAAAGACCTATAATTCTTAAACTCTTCCAACGTGTACGCCGATGTTCCGAGTACAACAACTAAATATGTCCATGGCACTCGTTGGCGGAATGTTCCTCAATTCCGGATCAAGTTGGTCCTTCGTCAGCTGGATGGATGGATGGATGGATGGATGGATGGATGGAGTTTTACGGCTTATCAGCCTTTGTAGGCTATGTAAGGCTACCGAGCACAAAAACCACTAGAATAGTTCCGAGTCAGCGCAAATTAAGTCACGATGTTCCTAGTTATTCGCCTCTTACGAATCGCGAAGGGAGACGCGGTGGGTCAATTCTTACCCACCCCCACCCCCACCCCCACCCCCCCACCCCTAATCCACGGCGGCGTCAGCTGGTATGGATCGAGCCCGCCGATCACCTCAATTTTGTTGAGGTAACGTCGACGGGCATAGGGCTTGAGAAAGTCAACGTAACGCATTTTCTTCCTCACGGATATCACCTCAGAAAGAAAAATGTATCAACTAACTCTGATTTAGATGTTGGTTTCTTGGCATAGCCAGCTTACCATGTCGGAGCAGATGAAACAAATGAAAGAAAAGCGAAACGATCACTCATGCACTTAGTTTTGATGCGTGTCTGGGACACTCCCCGCAGTGTGTTTTGTTTGCTTTGAGCACTAGCTGTAAGTGTAAAAATGGTCAGTTATTAATATAATCGGTGATTTTAGTTGTCATGAAACTTTGTTTTGAGCTTTAATGCCATTTTCTTGTCATCATCATACACGTTACATTACGCCGAATGCGGGCAAGTTGATCATGCACTCATCGACTCGATGATCGTGAATTTTCTGTCCTCGCCAGACCAGGGAAACGAAATTGTCAATTCAATCCAGAACTAAATAGTTATCTGCTGCCATTCATTCGAGCTTTACAGGAAACATTATATCACACTAGCTCGATCGTCCGCTGGCGTAGTTGCTACGGTTCGATCGCGTTCGTCTGCTAGGTACGTACGGTGTGGTTTGTTTACTTATCTTCTGTGGGTTTTGTGCAGAAATTATACGTTACAATGGTCTATTATGACTATTTTCGATTAGTTTTTAATCTAATTAATCTTTTTGCATGCTTCAATGTCATCCTTTTGCCACGATCTAGCGATCATCACTCCTCAACACGGACCCTAAACATACCCTATTATATAGCACCGTAAGTTATGTAACCTACCATCATGGTTGTGCTGCTTACCATATGACCCCTTGTGAACTTTTATCCGGCCATAATGCATTCGTTCATACCCATTGTCTGCATGCACAGGTAGATGCGTCCGCCATCGCGCATTAAGGCGGTTCATAAATAACTGGGCGTGTTTTTGAGTTGCAAACACTAAGCTCACGAACTTATTCTGAGAGTAAGAAGAGTCCTGCGTTCCGTTGCACTCTGCTTCATCTTTGCTACCATGTAGCAGGTTCAGGAGTTTCGATTGGTTGGTTTCTTTAATTAAAAAGCACGTTACCATTAAAAGTAGAGGGTTTTGGAGACCCTCTTTGGATACAAGAATCCCCAAAATGATTTCACAATCAACTATGCCCCTCTTGATCGAATAGACAGCTTCATAAAATCATTAGGGTTGAAAATCCATTAATAACAAAAGAGATATAACCGTTATCAGTCATATAGAAAAGTCAAGGAAATCCAAAAATGACTGTCGTCTGCTACGTCGTTACACGCATGTGTATAAATGCCGATGTTTACTACAGATATCAAACCAAGACATACAATCCACTCTGCCACGGTGATGAGAGCACGAAAACGTTCATTTCTTCGACATTTGAAAGCAATCGGCACGTTTGTCTCATCCATAGTATGTAAACTCCATGACACAAAGCATATTACCGTGCAAGTCCGTGGAGTGACTTCCAATTAGTTCTGTTTAGTATGAGCCAATCAAATGCGGCTACGGGTTCTGTAGTTTCATCGTTGCTAGGCACAGCAAGTGGCGCACTCTAGTGTAAAGCAGTTAGAGCGCATTCTGAGATGCTCTAGCTGGAGCGCGACCTTGACAGGAAGTTGACCTCTGCCACTGGGTGAAACGTCACCAAAGATTGTGTATGAATGAATTTCGCCCCTAATGCTTATTATTAAGTGGTTTCTTTGATCAAGATAGATACATCTGAGTGTGAAATCATTTTGGGGATTTGTGTATTCAAAGAGAGCCTCAAAAACCCTATACTTTTAATGATAATGTGCTTTTAAAGTTAATTTAAAAAACAACCAATTAAAAATCTTGAGGCTGCTATAGCGTAGCCAGTAGAGGCTGAGGAGCTGATCGTGTACTAATGCAAGAGAGAAGAGCATTGGGGGGTCGGCTGCCAGCAACTAGTATATGGCCTTGGCTCAGAAATGGCGTCGAGCGGTACTTTTCGCCGACTCACTGCATTCAAGTGCAGATTTCTCAAAGCAGAATTGCTTCATGTGAACGGAAAGAGAATTTTTACATCCAAGACATGTTAATCTTTCTGTTTTCACTTTAAATGAATTGCCGTTGTCGTTAGTTTGTTCTCTGCGAAGATTTTTTTGCGGAAAATCGGCCGTATTTTTCCGATTTTTACCGGACATTTTTCAATGGGTATCTTCATATCGTTTTTTTGTGCAGTTCCTCTGGCCTAAACACCTCAAAATAAAGTTTGCGGGTTCTAGAAATGTTGACGAATTCCGTGATTATTTTGCAAACGTAAAATTTTGCGTACGCGCCGCGCATTTGCCGAGAAAAAACGAGGCGTAGTTCATAACGAATTGTCGTAAAAGAAACAGTGGAACTTCTTTTTGTTATTATTAATCCGCCATTATACATCTTTATTATTTTACTCAAAGTTTTTGTTGAGACTATGTTAGAGTAACATTTGCTGGGTTAAAATTTGAGGTCAGCGCGATGGTTTCCACAGAACTGGTCTACATTGGTGAAATGTGCGAGTTTGCTGTAAGACAAAAAGTTATGAACTACATTTTGATCGGATGGATACTAAACTGGAAATGCGGATGCGACCTCATTCCTTTGTCTTCGACGCGAAAGCATCACAGCGTGGGATTCTGCTTGGAAATAAAATCGACAATGTCTGCCTCAGGCAGAGAGAAAGAGAGTAAATGTTTTGCTGTAACTTTTGTTGACAGCGTTATGAACTGATTTGCCATAAACATTTGCTTGTATTTCATTTATTTCTCAAACAGCACTGTTGCTTGTTGTCTTGTTTTGTTTCACAAATGAGTGCACGTGGTTTTGGCCGGTTTGGAGCCAATTCAATTTGCAATCAACGGGTAAAAAATAAGTTTTTGTTATCGATTTGTCGTAGGGTTATGAACTCAGATTTTCAGAGTACTATTTCACGAAAGGTTGTTGATAAAATCGTTAATTTCCTGCTTTCACTGATAATTTAAAGGAAGGAAGTGATTCGCGTGTTTTGTCACTCGATAGCCACGGCAATATCTCATGTCGATGTAGTTCATAACTTTTCAACAACAAAAAATGTGCCTGCCACTTGCGGACCCTAAATCAGCAATTTTTGAAAGCATTATATGTTTAAATTGTGAAAACTAGATAGAATTTTTATTATCCAAAGTTGATTTTTCATCTTAGTTGATCAGATGAAAATTTTATTGTAGGGTTACTTAAACTGGTGTAGTTCATAACCTTACAGCAAGTTCTTGAAACTTATTGCTGTGAAGTTATGAACAAAGGCCAAATGTTCCACTATGCCATTGATTGTATTATTTTGTAGGGAAACTTTTAACTTATCTCCAGTTTACAATCTGGAACTAACTGTTAATCTTACCTTTAGCGTCAGTTACTTGTGCATATTCATTGCATAACCTTACAGCAGATGTCTGCATTATGATTTGTGTAGAGTTATGAACTAAGGTCAAAGTTATGGCCTTTATTTTAATGGACATGTTTCTAACTGTGACCTCTTTTTTGTGCAAAAATCAGAACCTCCAACTTCTCTCTGTTGGTCAAATTTTAATTTCTTATCACAATTTGGGTTTCCAAACCTCTGTCTGAAAATATTGCATGTCGTAAGGTTATGAACAATTTCCTTATTTGCCTTACTATATCCTTCCAAAATGTGTTTACAACTTCAAAATGCATTATTTTTGGTCTGTCACTTGGATGAGCTTGTTTCTTAACATTTTTAGGGCATTTTAAAGGCATGGCTGTCAATTATTTTGAGTTATTGGTCATTGGTGCTGTAATGTTATGTACTACTACAATTTTTTAGCGATAACTTGTGATTGTTTTAAAGTACACAAAATTCAAAGGCATTGTTGTTATCCTCATCCAATATGTGTGTTTTGGGTGTATGAATCATGTCTGAGCTATGCAGCATTTAGATACCAGTTCATAAAAACTAAATTTGTCCCGCTGTAAAGTTATGAACAAATGAGACCAATTAGTGATTTTGCTGTTTGCTGTTGGTGTAGAAATTTGAATTTTCCCTAAATGATTGCCACATGATAACACATTTTGCATTACATGGTGATTAAGTTGATTTGGTCTTTAAAGTGGGTTATTTTTAGTTTTTTTTACTTTTGGTACACTGTAAAACCTTCTTTTTTACAAAAGTTGCTACATCATCCTGGTATTCAACAAAATTGCTTGCAGGACCACTCTAAAATCTGCTCCCAGTGTTAGCTGGTTGATGCATTCTAATTAAACATATATTTGACTGATAAGACCATGAGTTTTAGCTGTTTATAACAAGGGCCGCTCTCAATGCTGTAAGGTTATGAACTGCTAGAAAGAGTTTTATTTTCTGCAGCTCGGTTCAGTCAATTTTCTAGAGTTTTAGTGCAGAGCCTATTACTGTAGCTTGTTTATCGATATCAGCTGAAATTCTGAAGTGATGTGGCCTAAATTCCTTGTTTATGATCAATTTAATCATGTGACTTGATGTAAGGGTTATGAACAACGTTCAAATACGTTTTCGTCCACTGTGCGGCCAATAAATGTCCGTTTTGTTTCAAATTTGTTGCGTTGGCTTTGTCATCTTTTTCTTTTTCCACTGCAGTTCACAAAACCTACGTAGTCAAAACGAAAAAAAATGTCCGGTTTTTAGACACCAATTCTGAGCCATGGCCATATATATATATATTGTAGAAAAGTTAGAAGGTAAAGGAGTTCCTATAAATACTTAGTTTTTTTTGTTTTAGCACGTCGTAGACGTTGTACGAAAGCTAATGCATTCTTAAAGAGGGGTAGGTGCATCGTAGTCGTTCACCAAGTATATAAATCAGTGAACTTAATTCATAAGAACGCCATTTCATCGACGAACATTCGATGAGAGATTTGAAGAGACATATGAGATAGATCATCCACCGAGAACTGGTTTATAAATCTTAAACATTCGTGATTAAAATCTGGCCTATTATTAAGTAGTCGTCTCGTGCATGCTTGATCCGTGCATGAGGAGGTAATGTTATGCACTAATTTCATTAAAACATCATAAATTGAATAATCATGACCTCTTCTGGTTTTATGAGACTGTAATGTGTGCAAGTCCTGAGGCCTTATCCAACAATTGATTAATCTACATACCCCTAGACTTAGAGGACGACATGTACCACATCGCATTTCTGTTGGTATCCTTCACAAATGGCTTCTATTATGATTGTTGCTTCACACGTCTGGAAGTGACAAAAACGCATCTCCGATAATTCTTGTATTTTATTGCAACCTGTCTTTCCAGCAACTAGAATGTGTGGGGTTTCACTGGCTAGACTGATATAGACTCCCACGAAGTATTTACATTCACCAGAACCAATGTACAATTGATGTGACGGTTTTTCCAAAGATTAAGAAGCCATAATCTCAAAATGTGGCATCTAGAGTGCTAAGTCTTCAGTCGCCTGCCATTCACCAATCGTCAGTGGAAATTGAACGTGATTTTCGTCGGTCAATTGAGCATCCATTCCACTATCAGAGTCACTTAGAACTCAGCAGCGATAAAGGTGGAGCTAAGACTCGCAATGTGATACCGGCTTACATAGTGTCTCGTCTTTTTCTTGCAGGAGCAACGTTCGAGATGTCGCTACGGCAACCCATCGGTCCCGAGGACATTACATCCTGGCTTTTGGAAACGGGACTGACCCCATCCCTTGCTGTGGACTGCACTTTCTTCTGCTTTGAGGCGAATCAAAGTAGGGACTGTGGTTTCAGTTTATTTCTAGAACAAGAATTCAGACGGGTGGAAAACAACTTGATCTTCCCGACAATGGAGGACAAAGTTCATCTGAGGTCGTGGCGGTCTCCACACTTCAACCTTGACCTTTTGCAACTGGCCATTGTTTGTGAGGAACGCGACCTCGCGTACTGGTTTCTCTCTAGGTCTGATCCGCTCTCTATGATCGCCAGTCTCCGTCTGCCCCTCTCTCTCTCTGCTCTTATCCAGAGAAAGAAAAGAAAATTCAAAGACGTTTTAATAACAAAGGAGAAAACGTCGCAGGACAATAAGTGGTGGAGGTTGCAAGTCGATCGCCCTCCCTCTCTGACGCTAAAATTCTTCTTAATATTATAAGTGCGCTTGAAGTTGATCCCTGTCGATCAATAATATTTCCACATCCGCTCAAATTCCTCTACCAGTGATTTCTTCTATTTCTCTCTGTCTTTCTCCATTTTCTTTCTCTTTCCTTTGTGTTCCCGTTTATCTACCCCTTTTTTTTCCTCTCTCCCCTAAAATATATGAATTAAATTTCGTATCTGGATAGTCCCTTGCCCCTGTCGAGTTTTTAACCATCTAACGCTCTTTTCATCTCCCTTTTTTAACTCACATGCGAAGCAAAAGTGAGTCTATGTACTCACCCGTGTCGTCCGTCCGGGCGTCCGGGCGTCCGGGCGTCCGGGCGTCCGTGAAAAACTTTAACGTTGGATTTTTCTCGGAGACTATTAAGTCTATCAACACCCAATTTGGCATTATGGTGTATGATGACAAGGCGTCAAAAAACATACATAGTGACTTGACCTTGCTTCAAGGTCAAGGTCGCAGGGGCCGTAAATGTTGTCTAAAAAACAGCCATTTTTCACATTTTCCCAATTTTCTCTGAAGTTTTTGAGATTGGATACATGACCTATATATGGTGTATAGGGCAAAGTAATCCCTATCTTTTGATACCAGTTTGATTGACCTTGCTTCAAGGTCAAGGTCACAGGAGCTCTTTAAAGTTGGATTGTATACATATTTTGAAGTGACCTTGACCCTGAACTATGAAAGATAACTTTTCCAAACTTCATAACATTGTAGTACACATGTTATACTTTCATACTAGGTCACCCGTGTCGTCCGTCCGGGCGTCCAGGCGTCCGTCCTGGCGTCTGGGCAGACCGGGCGTCAGGGCGTCCTTTAATCCGTAAAAAACTTTAACGTTGGATTTTTCTCAGAGACTATTAAGTCTATCAACACCCAATTTGGCATGAATGTGTAGGATGACAAGGCGTACAAAAACGTACACAGTGACTTGACCTTGCTTCAAGGTCAAGGTCACAGGAACTCTTCAAAGTTTGATTGTATACATATTTTGAAGTGACCTTGACCCTGAACTATGGAAGATAACTCTTCCAAACTTCATAACATTGTAGTACACATGTTATACTTTCATCATGAGACACATTTGGTCACATATCATCAAGGTCAAAGTCACTTTGACCCTTATGAAATGTGACCAAAATGGGGTAGTGAACCACTAAAAGTGACCATATCTCATGGTAGAAAGTGCCAATAAGCACCATTGTGCTTCCTATGTCTTGAATTAACAGCTTTGTATTGCATGACCTTGGATGACCTTGACCTTGGGTCAAGGTCACATGTATTTTGGTAGGAAAAATGTGTAAAGCAGTTCTTAGTGTATGACGTCATTGCTAGGTTTAGTTGTTTGACCTTGACCTTGAAGGTCACACGTAGGTCAAGGTCATGTAAAGGTCAAGGTCATGTAAAGGTCAAGGTCAAGCATGTGAGTCGTATGGGCTTTGCCCTTCTTGTTTTCCATACCGTATGGTTTTTTAGCCCTCATTCTCTCCTCCACCCCACCCTCCATTCCACATCACCTTATATGGTCAGACGCTCCCTCGCAGCCAGCTTCCCTGTGACGTCACCCAGTCTTGCTAACGCTCCACCTTTCCCTCCACGTCCTCACCCCACCCTCTTTTTCCTTGTTAAACGAGTCTTTTTCAACCTGGCGGAACAAATTGACCCCCGGTTATCCCCAATCGCCGACATTGAATACTATCGTGTATTGAGAGCACTCCCAATTTGCGACATTGTCCAACACGAAAACTTTTCTAAACTCACTTGGTCTTTTAACGAAACCCCAGCCCCTACTGACACCCTCGCCCAGCACACCGACTACTTGCTTGAAGCTTTCACTCACGTAGGTTACCTTTATGATGATCTGCGGAAATTCGTAGGAGACGCCCACTTTTCTCACTCCACTCAACTTGCCTATGCCATTATTGATACCCTCGCCTTCCCTGCCGATCTCTCTCTCACAGAGCCCTGCCCACAGAATGTGGATGCTCTTTTTCTCGCTGCATTCATCTCTCACACATATCGCGTAGACTATGGGTGGAGGCTTTCGGAGAATTCATCCCGCAGACGTGTCGCATAGATTGTGTTCAAAGCTTGACCAGTGAAGTTCCCCTTTTGGTTATAACTTGTCCATCAAACTGGCGGAATTAACCGGAAACCAGCACCCTGTTGCCAATCCTATCAGCTATTATTTGATTTTGAGAGAATTGCCCATCTATCAAATTGCCCGCCACGAATTCTTTCCCAGAATCACCGGGTCATTCGATCCCCCTGCCCCTACCGCCACCCTTCGGGATCATGTACATTACTTGCTCAAAGCCTTCTCCCATGTTACACGGCTACACACTGATCTTCAACGCTTCCTAGGAGACAAAATATATATGCACACTTCCAACATGGGACTGAACATCGTCAACACGTTCACCCTCCCCGAGGACCTCTCTCTCCACAGATCCAATCCTCAGAATGTTGACGCCATCTTCCTGGCGGCAAATACTTGCAGACTCTGCCGTCTTCCATATGGGTGGAAACTCTTTCTGTAGAACCTTTCTCCCTGCTTTCATGTCTGCCTTCCTTATCCTTATGCACTGAATTGTTCTCTTCTGACCTGATCCTCCACCTATTCTCTCTCTTCCATCACTGGTTGGAGACCCGCTCTTGCGCGATGTGGACTTCAAGCCACTAATTTTTTTTCAGTGACATCAGTCACTTTTTGTTGCCTGTGGGAATAAAACCTCTATCACAGACATATGACTCCATTGCTGTGAATCAGCCTTGCTCCACCGTCGCTAAGCGTTCAGAGCGGCGCGCTCCCTGACTGGCCGACTGTCTACAACGTGTCTGTTCCTGGTGTTTGCGCCAACCACCCTGATGAAACATTCAACTCCCTGAACGTTTTTAGGGGACTCAAGACAGCATGAATTCATGACTGTTCGTGTTCCGGCGAGTGTCGAGACAATACCTTAACGAGGTGTTTATACTCGTTGTGTGGTGCTTTATTCAAAGACACAGTGCTCTCTCTCTTTTGGAAAAGACATTAACGACAAAAATGGAAGAAAATTATAAGTACATACATAAAGACAGAGTCTGACACGTTCAAGGACCTTTTTCTCAACTGCCTTGGTGCGACTCGCTATGATGAGCTTTCCCCAGCGCCGAGATATCTTCTGACGCCTGCGAGAAACGAAAACCCTCGCAGGGCGATTGGCTTATCTTTGGCATCCTTATAACGGACATCCCCTGCGCCCGGTTGGTGGATATGGCATTCCCTGTGTAAAACAATTTTTTTTCCTTTTTTTAGCATTATTTAGCAGATTTCCTAAACAATGCATTATTTACGTAAATAATGGGGCTCAAGGATCGGGCTCTACAGCCACAGAGCACGCTGCCGCTCAACCCCGGACTGACCAAACCTGGCGCACACTCCATAGTCTCACGAGACTGACGGATGCCAACAACAACTTTACGTAAATAATGGATTATTTACGTAAATAATGGATTATTTAGCAGAGCTCCTAAACAATGCATTATTTACGTAAATAATCCATTATTTACGTAAATAATGAATTTCACGGTTTACCTAAACCATGTAATTCATTATTTACGTAAATAATGAATTATTTACGTAAACCATGAATTTCATGGTTTAGCTAAACCATAGAATTCATTATTTACGTAAATAATGCATTATTTAGGTAAACCATGAATTTCATGGTTTAGCTAAATCATAGAATTCATTATTTACGTAAATAATGTTCTATTTACGTAAATAATGAATTTCATGGTTTAACTAAACCATAGAATCCATTATTTACGTAAATAATGCATTATTTAGGTAAACCATGAATTTCATGGTTTAGCTAAACCATAGAATTCATTATATACGAAACTACAAGGGGGACAGCTCTGATTATACCCAGGGATCCATCATTATTTCACTTGCCAAATTCAAAATGGCTAATTATCAAGCAGCCGAGCTATGCAGACAGATTTCGGAGGCTTTGATGCCGGTCTTGGGGCGGTTGAATCGTGCTCCCTAACCCGCTGCCTAATCCTGCACCGTTGCCTGTCGACGACGCCGCGGGTGTTCAGCCTTCACCAGCACCAGTGGTAAGTAGTATCAGAAACTTTTGGCTTGATGATTTGAGAGCACAGTTGAGTAGTTGAGTCTACATGAAGCAACTGTTAATACCGGCATATCATTTTGTTGTTTTAACACAATATTAAAACTGGTCACAGAAGTATATTAAAGCAAGAAAGTTGTAATTTTTCAGAAATCGTAACCCTGATCATGGTAAGCATGGCAAATGCCGCGCTCGCCTTCATGGTCCGCCAGTGGTGAGCGCGGCATTTGTCGTTTTAGACACCGCTCTCTGCAAGTCCAAGCATATCATATAACTCTACGTTTACTGAAACCAGTTCATGCAGAAGAGGCTTCTCTACAGCCTACAGCTTGGCCAATCAACAATTATGGCGGTTCCTTGCGCGTTATAGTAGAAAATAATGGTCTACATCCTGTGAATCGCAGTTGACGCTCGAGTCAACATGTCGCGATCGCGAAATCTGTTTGAAGATTTTAATCCTTCAGCTGCCGAAGATAAAGATGATGAGGAAACTTTGAATGAAATAATCAGGCAAGCTATAATTAGTTTTATAATGCCGATCTCTCGGGGAGGGGCCGCTATTGCGGATGGCCGCTATTGCGGGATTTTTTAAACAAAAGTTCTTACAACAATTTTTATTATTTTGTCCTAAAACGCCTAAAAAACCATAAACTTTTTGTTACTTTCTTATTTGAACTTATAAATTTTGTCGTTTTTTTTCTATTGCGGGGGGCCGCTATTGCGGGATGTTTTGGTAAAAAGTTCTTCATGCCATTTTGATTCTTTTGTTCTAAAACGCCTTAAAAACATACAATGTTTGTTACTTTTTGTAGATTTTTAAAAAAAATTAGGAAGTGTGTGTTTTGTCAATAACGGGTGAAGCTTTATATTCTAACTCCATCCCACGTTTCACTTTCAACGGGTGGTCCCTACGCCCTAACTCCAGGACCCGACGCTGATGTTGGCCACAAACGTGACAAAAAGTAACGCGTCCGGGTTTAGGTGGTACTCTCCGGACAGGCTAAGTCAGTCAGGCGTGGTGGCGGGTGCGGCCTAGCCTGAGCGCTATCGGTAAAACCCGAAAATTTTCTAAGTTTTTTCCAAACAAAGTAACAAACATTTTATGTTTTTTTTAGGCGTTTGAGAACAAAAGAATCAAATTGGCCTGAAGAACTTTCGACCAAAAAATCCCGCAATATCGGCCCCCCGCAATCGAAAAAAAAACGGAAAAATTTCTAAGTAAAAATAAAAGTTACAACAAGTTTATGGTTTGTATGCGTTTTAGGACTAAAGAACCAAAATTGTCTTAAGATCTTTTGTTTAAAAAAATCCCGCAATAGTGGCCCTCCGCAATAGAGAGCCGACCCCGATCTCTCAAGCTGCAAGTGATCGAGAGGTAGGAGAATGAGGGTGGATGAGAACAGGTGATGAGCCGCTAATCGCGCCATTCACCGGTGAGTCGAAACTCCTCGCAGAGATCAACTCTTGACGCTGAGCCAATTGACTTTTTCAATCTATTCCTGGACGATACATTTGTTGATTTGCTTGTGGAGCAAACAAACTTGTATGCTGAGAGGAATTCAAATTGGAAAGCAACGAGCCGTCTCCTCATTCGCTATTGAGACGCTGGTCGCCTGTCAGCTGTGACGAAATGAAAACATTGGACTTGCTCTTGTAATCCTCATAGGCATCGTTGTGAAATCGTCCATCCCAGTATATAGAAGCACAGATGAAGTCGATGCCACTCCGTTTTTTGGTCAGACAATGTCGCTCACACGTTTCCAAGGAATGCTGAGCAACCTGCATTTGGCAGACAAAGTGCTCGACGACAAGACTAATCCGTTGTTCAAAATACGGCCATGTAGATAACTCTTCCAGATAGCAGAACTATGTGGACATGTGTACTTTCAAGTTTCATGCAACTGGATTACTGGGTTGTACTTTATATTTCATTGCAACTGGATTACTGCATGTACTGTCAAGTTCCATGCCATTGGATTACTTGGTGTAGTTCCAAGTTTCCTGCAACTGGATTACTGGTCTAGATGAGACTGCTTGCCGCAATCAGGCACATTGGTATGTATGAATGTGCCTCCTACCTTCACCAGTGTTTTTTGTTTTATTTATTGTTTTTACATGAAAGGGTATTCATGTATATATATATAGCAATTTTCTTTATGCTTTTGTAGGAGAGGCCCTGCATACCTGTCAAGTGGCTTCTAACGATAGTAAGCTACTTCTAAGAGGCATTTTGACGTTCAATAACTTTAATTAGCATTTTTCTCAAATTCTGTATTTGCGTGCATGTCACAGCATTAGTGTTTTAATATTTTGGTCAATTTTTGAAGGAAACCCATGAAACTTTTAGTTTTACTCCAATTTCAAAATGTTTCATTTTTATCCTCCACAGAAAAAGTTCATGTCTAAATTTAATAGAGATGCCTATAAAACACCACAAAGTTTAATCTTCATCAAAATTTAGCATGCTGATGTACATAGAGTGAATAAAATTAGTTTTGAAATACATACATGCTGTTTGCTGTTTGTCCTCCTTTTCTCTCTGCTACATAGTAGACCTTATAATAATGGCCTTATGGTCACCATTATTCTTGAACTTAGTTACTAATACATTGCAAAAATGCTGAAATTATGTTGTAAACACCCTTAAAACTTGTTTATTTGGGGGTTTAAAATTTTGAAATAATTGTTGAATACCTTCATTTTAACAGGAGGAGGATGTGCAACACCCAAAAAAAAAAAAAAAGCTGCTTTGAATGACCCCCTCTTTGAAACATTACATTTTATACTAAAAAGCACCAAGATGACAAAAAACTTTTAACATGTATTATATATAGACTGTGGAATTATAATTATCATTATTTTTTAAAAGTTGTGAAAATGAAATATAGCCGGGGAGCTGATTCGAACCAGTGCATACGCCTCATCGACAGACCCGCATGCGGAGACTGTACCCAGTCGACCACGAACACATCATGTTCAACGAAGGTTTTTAAATGCTTATTATTGCACTTGTTACGTGGCGGATGACGATTCAACATTAATATTTTGCGATACATATTGTGGACACGGGGTGAAAAAAATCGTTGTTTTAATACTCTTGCTCCGTCAATGATAACTACTAAAAGTTTGTTTGTGTCAAGTTTTATTTAGATTCATTGGCAAGATTCCGCAATAATGTGAAATGTGATTGTAGGCCTATTACTATGATATGACTCAAGACTTCATCAGCCGTACATCAAAACGGCTGTCGTCTGCTGGTCGAGGAGAGGCCTAGGTAGCGTTATCGTCGGCTTATTGGTGAGAGCCGTGATCGCCAGCGGTGGTGAAAAGGAACAGCAGTTTAGTGTAGCGCAGCAGAGCGCTTACGCTATAATTTGCTGTTCCACTAACTTCACATACTTTAGTAGATTTTCGACATAAAAACGTTTAAAAGTCACAAGAACCTCAACATTTGACACATTCCATCGGACATAACTTCCAGTAAGTGTGCAAAAAAAAGAAGGAAATCCATCCAGTAGTTTTTCAGATCATATAAGCCGTTTAGTTGAGACAGACCCACACACAGACAGACCAATAAAGTCTGCAGTACCATCCAGCTTAGGAAGCTGGAGGGATAACATTTTCTTTTACTTTAGGGTTTGGATTTTTAACTGCCGACATATATAAATGCACACATGGTTTCTGCAACTGCAAGTACCCCTTTGAAAACCTAAGGCCAAGCTAAAGGACACCAGTAAGCTCCTGTAAATGTAAGACACTAAGTGACTAACAGTGTTGTTTCATAAATAGAGAGCTTGATACCTGGAAGGGGCTCGACATGAATTGTGAATGCACCAACAATGGACACTTTCAAGAATTGGCTTGTCGTCACATTGAGAGACAAGATGTGTACAGTCCAATTTGTCTTGTCTTTCCGTTCTTGCCTACAATCAGCAGTAGTGATTACTTTGTCACTTAAAGGGATGAATAATATGAAATAATGTTTCCCTGGGGAATTTTTGGTCCACAGATGCAGATAGTTGTGGAGTAGGCTGTTACTCAGTGCTTTAAGCTGTATAAAAATACACAATGTGTTGGTTTATTATTATGTCACGGACAACTGTACACAGTGTGTGACACAGTATGATAATGATTCCTGGTAATTCAGAGGAGAATTCTGAAGTGACTGTATGATAGATGTTAGTTCTTCATATTAATAATTCTTCATTTTGTGCTGTTTCTGTCTGTAGCCACTACCATCGCGGTTCCGTGGGCTTGGGGTGCCCAGAACACCAGATAACCCGCGGCCAGCCCAAGGCAGTCGCCGAAGGCAAGCAACAGGTAGCAGCAGCATCAGTGGCAGCAGGAAGGTGAAGATGCTGCAGAAGAGCATCATTTGTCTTGCTCTGCCAGAGGTAGGCATATTGAGTGATGATATTCTATTGCTTTACTTATGTATTTATTGTTCCTAGATATTTTCTGAGTCAGTCTTGATACATCAGCCCACTCTCATTCTGTATACACAGAATCATAAAGAAGTGTATTAAAATATCAAAAATGATAGATACTATTATTATCTAATGTCCTAATCATAGAACTTCAAAGTACGCTGTGTGAGTGTGTATGGTGAGTTTCCCCGAATAAAATTCTGTTCATATCTTCATTGGCAAATAAATATTGTATTCTGCAGATACCAACTCCGCCAATTGCGATACCCAGGAAAGACTTTCGTGGTGACCTCGAAAGGGCGGGGCTCATCCAGGAGTTTTTTTTTACAAACCTCGAATCCCCTGCCAGTCTGTACAAGCTGATAGGGGACACCTTTCGAGATCTGTTTGAACTTGACATGGATGAGCCCCTCCAGTTCCAGTATATGTGGTAAGAATGTTTTTAGCAGTTTTTAATTTAGCATTTGTTATGTATGAATCACATTATTTATTATTTAATTTTTGTTATGTCGGCAGTTAAAAATCCAAACCCTAAAGTAAAAGAAAATGTTATCCCTCCAGCTTCCTAAGCTGGATGGTACTGCAGACTTTATTGGTCTGTCTGGGTGTGGGTCTGTCTCAACTAAACGGCTTATATGATCTGAAAAACTACTGGATGGATTTCCTTCTTTTTTTGCACACTTACTGGAAGTTATGTCCGATGGAATGTGTCAAATGTTCAGGTTCTTGTGACTTTTAAACGTTTTTAAGTCGAAAATCTACTAAAGTATGTGAAGTTAGTGGAACAGCAAATTATAGCGTAAGCGCTCTGCTGCGCTACACTAAACTGCTGTTCCTTTTCACCACCGCTGGCGATCACGGCTCTCACCAATAAGCCGACGATAACGCTACCTAGGCCTCTCCTCGACCAGCAGACGACAGCCGTTTTGATGTACGGCTGATGAAGCCTTGAGTCATATCATAGTAATAGGCCTACAATCACATTTCACATTATTGCAGAATCTTGCCAATGAATCAAAATAAAACTTGACACAAACAAACTTTTAGTAGTTATCATTGACGGAGCAAGAGTATTAAAACAACGATTTTTTTCACCCCGTGTCCACAATATGTATCGCAAAATATTAATGTTGAATCGTCATCCGCCACGTAACAAGTGCAATAATAAGCATTAAAAAACCTTCGTTGAACATGATGCGTTCGTGGTCGACTGGGTACAGTCTCCGCATGCGGGTCTGTCGATGAGGCGTATGCACTGGTTCGAATCAGCTCCCCGGCTATATATATATATATATATATATATATATATATATATATATATATATATATATATATATTTCATTTTCACAACTTTTTAAAAATAATGATAATTATAATTCCACAGTCTATATATATTTGTGTGTGTGTGTGTGTTTATTAGTGGGGGTGTGGGAAAGCTGGAGGTTTAGCGCCAGCGGTTTTTATTAAAATGTAAAATGTTGTTCTTTGACCCCATCTGAAAGGCCTATGATGACGAAAATAGACACGTTTAAGGGTTATCCAGCTGTATCAGTGTCTAAAAACTAAGTGTTCTATGAACTGGCGCGATTCAAATCCCTCCAGGTTCGGAGAAATTTAAAATTGAAGATCCGATCAAAATAACCTCAGATATATAACTGAGTTTATATTTAGGACAGCTCAGTTCCAACATCACGCATTCTATTAGAATGACATTAGAAGGACTGTGACGCCACAACCAATTTTTACGTCATGGGTTTGTTTATCGACCTTCACATGGAAGCGCGAATACAACTACAAATAATATTTGTCAATGTGAAAAGTCTGAAGCCAATTGTCCCTAAACCACTTCAGCTACATGGGTGTTGCTTTACTTATACAGGTAAACAATACGAATTAATTATTGCTGCAGACGTGCTCCTATGCTTTAAACTTTAAAGTCTCATATTCAGCATTTTCTTGAAATAGTATTATGTGCACTGATGCTATTGTTAGACCGCTTTTACTCACTTGTACACGTTTTAGCTCTGGTCGAGTACATGCGAGTAGCACTGGTACTGCGGTAGAGTGCATGTGAGTAGTTTTGTTTGCAAGTGTTTCCCTATGAACCAGCCCCTTTGCTGACACCTTTTTATGTGGAGACCAAGGTGAATCATCATTCACTCACAGACATTAGTTTTGTACTTGACTCACACATGTAAACAATAGGAAATAATTACTGCTCTCTTCGTCGACATGCTACTTTAACAGATCTCATCATTTAATAATTTAATTACTTTTTTTAAAAATGATGGTATTTTGAGTAGTAGTTGGTGTTATGTTGAATTTTTGTGGCCATTTTGTATTCAGAGGGTAAAGACTTGAATTCTGTATTTTACAGCGTAGCAAAAGGGTGCAAACGGCTGGAGGTTCCAGTGGTGTCTCCGTCGTTTGAGTGGACGCCGGAAGCAGTGGCGAGGCAGTCGGGGCAAGGATCCCTGTATATTCTGCCTTATCCCTACCAGAAACTTCTGAACAGGGTACATTTTCCAGTATTTTTCCTAATCACACACACACAGTGGATTCCACTTTTACTTACAAGAGCCAAGAGCTCTTACATAAGTCACTTTTGCTAAGAATTTTTTTTTCTCTTGCTTACAAGGGATAGGACAAAAGTGACTCCTGTAAGTGGGTTCCATATATATATATATATATATAGTCTATGTACTCTCACATGTCGTCCGTTACAAAACTTAAAGTATATATTTGTCAATGTTTAGACACCATTGCAAGCTACGGAACCAACCGCTACCAGTGATGAGGAACTTCCACGTATTGAGGTGAGTGCATTGGAATGTTTCTGTTTCTTTGATAGAGCCAAATTAAACAAAAAATAAATTGTGCAATGTTAATGTGATTTTTGACTCGCTTTAGCAAAAGTGAGTCTATGTTCTCACCCGTGTCGTCCGTCCGGGCGTCCATAACAAATTTAACGTTGGACTTATCTCGCACATTATTAAATCTATTAACACCAAATGTGGCATGATGGTGTATGATGACAAGAGCTCAAAAAACATACATAGTGACTTGACCTTGCATCAAGGTCAAGGTCACAGTGGTCATAAATGCTGTCCTATTTTCTGTCATGTTTTTGAGATTGGATACCTGGGCCCGTATTCACAACGGCGATTTATCGGCGATTTATTTTAACTCCAATTTATCTCTAAACTCAGACGATTCCAACTGCCTGTTCCGCTCTCCCTTGGCTGGAAACCAGTATATATAGCAAAGCGCAACCTATAATCCTCTGACGAGCATACCTTATCTAACCGATCAAGATAACGCGGGGCTAGGGGATAAATCGAGTGTTAAAAAGATAAATCGCCGTTGTGAATACGGGCCCTGGTCTATATATGATATATAGAGCAAAGTAAGCCCTGTCTTTTTATACCATTTTGGTTTACCTTGCTTCAAGGTCAAGGTCACAGGAGCTCTTAAAAGTTAGATTGTATACATATTTTGACCCTGAACTATGAAAGATAACTATTTCAAACTTCTTAATTGTGTGTGGCACATGCTATACTTTTATCATGAGCAACATTTATTCACATATCGTTAAGGCCTAGGTCACTTTTGCCTCTATGAAATGTGACCAAAATAGATAAGTAAACCACTAAAAGTGACTGTCTCCTGGTAGAAAGACCCAGCAAACACCATTGTGCTTCCTATATGTAGAATTAACAGCTGTATGTTGCTTGACCTTGGTCGACCTTGACCTCGGGTTGATCTTGCATCAAGGTCATGTGTATTTATGTGGAAACCAGTTCTTGGTGTATTATTTTATTGCCAGGTTTAGTTCGATCTTGACCTCCGAGGTCACCTGAAGGTCAAGTTCATGTTAAGGTCAAAGTCAAGCATGTGCATCATATGGGCTTTGTCCTTCTTGTTCTGTTTAACCTCCCACAAACATTTTACATCAATCAGGGTCAGTAATCCAGAATCCAGTAATAGTTGTTATGACACATTTTTTCTAATAATAAAGATAATGTAAAGAAACCATATGACTGAAATGATGCAGTACTCAAAATTAGAGTTACACTGAAAAACATTAAGATTTTACCTAAGTTGAAAATGTTTTACCTTGTGCCTCCTTCCCATTCTGACAAGTTACAGTTTATTAATGACCCCTTAGGATTACTTGTAACACGTTATGAGTTATTTTGAAAATATATCCAAGTTCGTACATTATTTTTAAAAAATTCAACATGTTGAGACAAAAAAATCATGACCTAATTTTCTCACGACACTGACTGAAACAACACTATCAAGAGGCTGAACATTGAAAGAAAAACATTACATTTTATACTAAAAAGCACCAAGATGACAAAAAACTTTTAACATGTATTATATATGAATCTCAATGATATCACAAATTGTCACATCAAAGGAGTTCAGAGCAGGTTAGCTGTCAGTGACAGGCGAAGACAGTAAGTGTTCATAGCAGGTTAGCCTGTCACTGGCGACTCACCTGCTCTGAACTCTTTCGCCTGGAACTAATTATTATATAGAGATTTGTACATTGCCTTATTTTGCTTGTTTAATTTTTCATTTGATATTTAAACATTTCATATATGTATATAAACATCTGTCATTTTTTGTAAGCATTTATAGTTCTAAGCGTCATTGAAAGTATACCTTACTTGGCACCTGTACCTCAACCAAACTTTTTAAAACAAATTACAGTAATGTTTCTGGCAATGTGCACGTTTTCCACCATCATGTATTTGATATGTTTCAGGTCCCTCTCCGTAGGAGAAATCGGACTGTGGCACAGGCAAGTGTTGTATTTTGAATTTTCACGTTGAAATGATTCTCAGACTCGTTGTAACAAACTCTACCCCACCCCCCCACCCCTCTTCCCCCTCTTGTGGTTTTTTTTTAAACCTGGGAGTGAGGGAGGAGAGGGGTCCTGGATTTCCTGGTTACACACACACACACACACACACACACACACACACACACACACACACACACACACACACACACACACACACAAACTTTACCCACTCTCCCCCCTCCCCAACCCTATTCCCACCCTTCCCCTCATTCCCCCCTCTCCGCCCTCATTCCCCCCTCCCCCACCACCACCTTCCAATCGTAATCAGAGAGAGAGACGTGTATTTGTGCAGCGAGATTCCAGTTCAGAGTCTGATGTGGAAGTGACTGCCATTTAGATGGACGGTTCGTCTCTTCTGTATGTCAGTGCTCGAAAACTGTTAAAGAAATTTATTTTAAATTTGACTGGACATTTTCCAAGGGATGATTATTGTGTGTTGAAATTCTGGAAAGGATCAGCCGAATCATTACCAAGATATTGCTTGGTAAGCTCAAATTCAGCATGCTCCTATTTCTTGGTTTTTGAAACAAGTGTGTAATTTCAAGCATGCTTTTTAAGTCTTGCTAAAGGCAACTAACTTTTTGGGGTTTTAGTCTTGTAGGGCATTCATTTTCCTTCAAAATGATATGCCACATGATGCATGTAGTATCTTCTTCTAGAGGCACAATACACTCTCAAAAGAGCACTACCGGGCGGGTTTTTCTCTGTAGAAAATAATTGTGTTGTGTTCTGTAAAAACTTGGTACGGAAAGAGTGTTAAGTTTCTGTACAGTAATTAAATTAAAAGAAACCACCCTTTAATTTTTGCAGTGCTTTTGACTTCTTTGTGTTGTTGTGCCCTCAACTATTTGTCGTGTCGAAATTCTACCTTAAAAACATTCGACTATTTGTGTTTTCGACATTCGACTTAATGTCTTTCGACAATCGACTTCATGTCTTTC
The DNA here is from genome assembly GCA_034096865.1 of Theodoxus fluviatilis. Taxonomy (NCBI): domain Eukaryota; kingdom Metazoa; phylum Mollusca; class Gastropoda; order Cycloneritida; family Neritidae; genus Theodoxus; species Theodoxus fluviatilis. The sequence goes on along the minus strand of JAWQFJ010002111.1, from coordinate 103,794 downwards.
GTTGTTTTCTGTCTTCGACTTTGTCTGTGTGTGTTTTCGCCATTACCTCTTTCGACTTTTTGTCGTATGTGTTGTCCCGTACAATCTTTCGTCTTTATGTCGTGTCTAGTTTTTGTGTTGTAGACAATGTGTGTCTTTCTAGATGTGATCTTTCGACTTTCTGTCGTTTTTATCCGACCTTTTCTTTCGACGTTATGTCGTTCAACATTACGTCTTTCGACTTGACGTCATACACCCGAGGGTTTGTGTGTGTGTGTGTGCGTGCGGGCGTGCGTGCGGGTGCACGTGTGTGTGTGTGTGTGTGTGTGTGTGTGTGTGTGTGTGTGAACCACAGAAATGCAAATTCCTTGTGCATGTTTTTATTAACATTGTCACTTGGCTCAATAAATTCTGTATTCTGTTTTCTATCAACTGGTATGGTATGCTTGAAATTCCTACAGAAATTACCAATCATTTGTTTACAATATAAATTCACTGATTATTTTATTATTTTATGAAGTTATTGATTACTTTTGTTGTTTTGTCATAGGGAACAGGGCGTTTGAGCCCTCCAACTTTGTCGGGACCACCCCCATCAGATGAACGATGGATCCTCGATTCACTGCGTTCAAGGTATTTGGAAGTACATATTTTTCCCCTGTTAAAGGTGGTTTGGAATGGTCTGAGAGGAAGATGGTTTGTAAGTAAAGTACTTAGCAGAGGTTGCACCATATGCGAGATTTGCTTATGAAGCTTGTGCAATTCTAATAATAATAATACCAATTGTGCAACAGTGTTGTGCCTAGCTATTGACATAATTAACATTATCATCTGTATTTCATTGTTACATATGGTTAAAATACTAAGAGAGCAATAATTAATTCCTATTGTTTACGTGGATCCAGTAAAAAACGTGGGCCTAAAGTGCTGTGTCCAGAAGCGGCAAACCCGTTTTTGCGGTTGCAGCGGGGCAGCAGGAATTAAAAAATATACCACATGCGGTGAAATCACAGCAACACATTGTCACTGAATGACGTCACAAGTTGCAGTCCCTGCACGGTCGCTGCATAAAGATTACCGCAAATGGACACAGCAATGAAGGTGGTGGATTGAAGATTCCCTTAAGTAATAAGTGTCCACACACAGAAGAAAAATACGCAAGCAAAGCTGCTTGTTTACAGGGAAACATTTGTAAACCAAAAACAAAACTCCCCTTTGCTCTACTACAGCTAAACACGCGCAAAAGTGTGCAAAAGCGGTCTAAAAATATCATTAGCACACAAAGTACTATTTTTTGTAAATGTTCAATAATGAATTTCTTGTAACAAGAAGGGATGTTAATTGCACAAATTGGCAGATCAGAGTACGTAGTTTTTAGATAAAGCAGCTGCGGATCAACCCTCCGAACGAAAAGTTTTCCTGAAGATGGGACTTCGTATCTTTCGACTAGACTTTGCTGATACATTTTTTGAAATCAGAATAATGTTTATGTTGTGACTACATGTACACATATCTCTATACTATGGTTTAATTTTTAATTTCATTTAGTTTTAGTTTTGATGATGTTTACTTTAGTTTAGGTTTCTAATATATACATTTCTTATGTAAAAACAGACCATTGCCAGAATGGATGTTTGGAGATGAACAGCCAGTCGAGCCTGAGACCCAACCTGAGGACATTGCAGTAAAGTAAGTTACTAAGTAGCCAGATATTCTACTTTGGGTCAAGAATAAGCTTAACACCAACTGTCATCAATTACATTTTTGCAAAATGTGCTGTGCTGATTTAATGTGTTCATTTGTTCTGTGTTTCAAGAACAATGTTTTATTTATTATGCAACTTAAAGATACTGCTTCTTCAGAAGATCAATAATTAATTCGTATTGTTTACTTGTACAAGTAATGCGATACACGTAAACGTAAGGAGATAGAATGAGGATTGGCTACAATCTTCAATCACTGAAAACATTTGTTAGTACAAAATTTTCGGTAATTTATTTCGGCCTATTAGCACCATTGAAACACATTGATATGCCTTGGCATCTTGTTAATATTATTTTATTTATTCTACAATTTTCGACCCAAGTAAATATAGGTAAATGAACCTATATCGCCCAAGTAATTTTCAGTACTTGGACATGAGGCAGTGCATGAAAAACATTGCGAAAACAAATCTAATCCAGACGGATCATACTTGTCCAATTCATTCTCCTTTGCGGGCACTCATGAGGGGACTTTGACAACCCTGACCTTGTTTGAGCGACACAATGTGTTAATTGACTTGTGTGATGATCAATGTGGATTTCTGCTAATGTTTGCAAATGTTTGCTTTGCAGTGCTGCTGACCAGGTGCCTGCTGCAGAAATGCAGGAAAACCTGAAAAAGCTTATTGTTGAAAACAATAAGCTTGAAACTATAACTTTGCGTCAGAAGCATGTCTGCGACGACATGACTAGGTGGCTTAAGAGAAAGAATACCACCCTCACTACTCCCGTCAGGATAGTATTCCTGGGCCAGACTGGAGTGGATGACAAAGGTGACTCATTTGTTTCTTGCTGTGTGTTTGTTGCTATTGTGTCTTCTCGTTTTATTTTGGGGTGTTTGGAGTTTAGGTGTGCTGGAGAAGTAGGCACCAATCAGACCATAAACACACAGAGATACCATTAATTTACATTAACTGTTAATAAAATTGCCAGTTAAAACATTACTGCATCAGTCGAAAATCATGGCTGCCAAAAATCAACGATGAGAAATGCTACAGGCAAAATCTGCTCAATAAACCACCAATTTATGTAGGTCATATTTTGCACAAGATATCATTGTGCATATCAAAAGCAACCAGTTTGAATTAGCATTCTGAATCTAATGTGAAACTTCCAAAAGTCTGTGGTGTTGATCGTTTCAAGTGTAGTAAACAGCAATTGCAATTTCATGTTCAGATTTATCTGTGGACTCTCTACAGTTCAAAAGAGTGCTTTTCTGTTACATTGCAAACTCTGGATCACAGTTATGCACTTTTTGACTCGCAAGGGAAGCAAAAGTGAGTCTGTTTTCAAAACTTCCAACAAGGAATAAGGCAGTCTGACATTGTGCTTCATCATTTTCAGGCAGACTGTGTTACAGCTGATAAAGCTGTAACAGACTGTCCAGCAAAAGTCTAAACTTTGTCAGCAAAAGGCCCCATTAAAAAAAGCTTGTTGCACATGCGAGCCTGTTTGCTTTTAGGCGCTCCTTCTTTTCTACAGCAAATTCTTGCCTCTGCAACTTGTTGGTTTCTGTCACTTCAGGGTTGACACGGCAGACAGCCACCTACATCATCCAGGGGCTTTGTCACTCTCCAGTGTTTGTCGGAGCAGTTGGTCGGCTGACACTGACGTCAGATCCTGGACTTATCGTGGCCAAGGATGGTCAATGCCAGTGCCAGGTCACTGGGAGGATGGTAGGATTTGTTCTTACCCACGCCGGCCTCCCAGTGAATCTGTTCGCGGCCTCACTCGTTAACCACCTGATTAACGACCCGACGCCTCCCAAGCTGGAAGATGTCCCTGACAGAGAGTTTCGGGATCTGATTCAAAAGGTTAACATAAGTTTTGAATATTTGAATTGTTTATCGTTACTAGTGTAATTACTGTTTATGCTGAAAATGTCAGACTTGCTCTGAAATCTCATGGAGGGGGGGGGGGGGGGGGATTAGAGTAACTGTTTTGGTGAACAGTTTACTTTCTTTATACCTTGGATAATTTGGGTTCAGTTCGTAATTATTACATACATATACAGTATGTGTGTACTACTTTGTGCTCTGGGAAAATGTGTATTTTTGAAGTTTTGTTGTTATTTATATATATATTTTTTTATTGTGTTCTTGTCATCTGTTGTCCTTTCTTAAGTGTCCAAAACACATATGCAATTACACCGAGCCCGTGTCACGCGTCCGTCCATCTGTCTGTCTTTCCGTTACCCGCGTAGACAGAGAAGGAATGGGATCCGTGGTATCAGAGCTTGGAGCGGGGGACAGAGAGGTGGGATTTATCAGATGCAGAGCGTTGGTTGTAACCTGAGTCTTGGGCCTTTTTGTACGGCTTGAGTGAGTCGGAGAGATAGACGGGACCAGGGTCGTTGGAGAGATTTGTAGCAGAGGAGCTCTTCAAAGTTGGATTGTATACATATTTTGAAGTGATCTTGGCCCTGAATTATGAAAGATAATTGTTTTAAACTTCATAATTGTGTGAGGCACATGTTATGCTTTCATCATGAGCCACATTTTTGAAAGAAATTATGAACGCAATGTAAAGAATCCACTATTTTGTTATGTGTTTTGTATTGTTTTGTTTTGTGTTTTGTTGTTTTGCTTTGCTTTGTTTAGGATATTCAATTTATCTCTTGTGTATTATTTGTATGTTCTTTTTATTGAATGTGACTTTTACATGTCCGAACCATTGTTGTATAATACTATAGCTACACCCTCACCCACATCATCTCCCCCCTTAGTTACCCCCCCCCCCCCCTTACGTCTATGTCCCCCCACCCACCCACCCCCTCCCTTGTTTGTTTTCCTTTTCTTTTACCTTTTTACCTATATATATATATATATATATATATATATATATATATATATATATAAATTGTTGTCAATATCTTTCATGTTTTATGTTTTCCATGTGCCCCTACGGGGGTTTGTTGGAAATAAAACTTGCCTTGCCTTGCCTTGGTCACATCATAAATATCTGCTGCTCATAACAAAGTTTCTTTTTTTTTGTTGCAGGTCAAGGAGCAGGATGGTGCCAGTTTTCCTTCCGAGGAAGCCGTTGAGCTAGCCCAAGCCATCGGCTACAATGGCCTGCTGACACCAGCCAGCAAGGAGGTCCTGCTTACTGCCAGCATCTCGTACAAAACCGTGGTGGCAAATAGGGCTCACATAGAAGCTTTCTCCAAGGGCCTGGACGAAACTGGTGTCCTCTCACTGCTTCGTGGACAGGCCGGTAAACAGATAAATCTTTTTTTCCAACCTTTAAAGCCCCAGTTGGAGATGGCTTGTTGACATTTTGCATTTTGCAAACAAACACATTCAGAGGACGTATAAGGTGATATCTGAAATATTTGCTACAGTATTTGACCACAAAAAGCACACACCAATAAAAATAATCAACGTCGTGCATCATTTAAGCATATCCAGGATACTTTTTGATAAATTTCGTCAAAATTGGTGAATTAGGTTGCCCGCGATACCGGCAACAGACAGACGGACGCGTGACACGGGCGCTGTCTAATTCTTTATGTGTTTTGAAACACTTAAAAATGAAGTTATTTGTATTTGTCTCATTTACCAAGACTAGGTAAAGGCATATTAGTGTTAACAAGGCAAATTTCCATTAACGTTTAAAAGATCTAGACAACTTGTATTTTGTTTGTCAAAAGAATACACTTGAGCATGAATATTTTTTTAATTGCCACAAGTGCTGATTTTTGTCTTATTCTGTCCCTTTGTTAGGTGCTGCCATCCAGCTGTTGTGTGGGGTGGGCTGTACTCCACTCACGGCTCAAGCACTCTTTGATTTCTTTGCAAAAGATCTGGCGCCAGACGGGTCGAACCAAAGAGAAGCGGAGGAGTCCATTCTCATGGAACTCTTGGAGTTTTTGGCAAAGTGCGAAAATGGAGGCAAGTGAAAAAGTGTGGTTTTAGCTCATTATAGTCGTTCATTTTGAAGGTGTTTATCAACACCAACAACAAGAACAGCAACAACAAGATGGCAAGCCATATAAATGTGTTTCAATTAGTGACATTGACCAAGTGGCCTTCAAGGTCAAGGTCAAACAACTGAACCAGGTATTGATATCATACATTAAACACTGATTTTCAAATATTTCTACCAAATACTCAATCCAAACAAGAATTTTAGTTTAACAATTATGAATAACCAGACCTGCCAAGTGCTACGCTTTAGGCGTAGCATGCTACGCTTTCGACATGCTTGCTACGCTGCTACGCTTGTCCATAAAAAGTACGCTTTTCCCGCGTGCTTGAACTTTTGACCGTGATGGAGAATCCCCACCCCCCCTTTCACGCCGCCGGTGCAGGTTATCGCGCCACCTTCACAGCCTTCTCTCTCTCCCCCCCCCCCCCCCCCCCCCCCCCCCGCTTTCACGCCGCCGGTTCAGCTTATCACGCCGCCTTCACAGCCTTATCTCTCCCCACTCCCCAACCTCCGCTACGCCTATTCCTTCAATGCTACTCTAAATAGCTCTGGATGCTACTCTTTGGCATGATGGTGGGTTGGCAGGTCTGAATAACAATAGTGCTTATTGGCACTTTCATAAGTTAAAGTCACAATTGGTGCTTTCACGGGCAATGGACTAATTTTTGCTCTGAGAAGTGCCTATGGCGCTATGTTGAGGCTTGTGGTGTCACTACGTGACGTCATGCACGAAAGTGCTTAATTTGGTGTAAGTGTCTTGACGTCAAGCCTTGAAGTTTATGTTGTGGTGTTATAGGCCGTTAGTGACAGTAGTTTGTGTAAAATGACTATTGAATCCCTCCAGTACTTTTTCCGATAAATTTTTACATAAACTTTTACCACTTTTTGCCTACTGTGACCTGGACCTTTTCCAGTTTTGATGGGCTGTGCATGTTTTCCGCTATTCCACTCCAGGATACTTTGTGATAAATTTGGTCAAAATTGGTGCATTAGGTTGCCCGCTGTTCTGAACCACAGACTGACAGGGAGACAGATGGACAGACGGACAGATAGGCAAGACGAACAGACGGGCACGTGACACGAGCTCGGTCTAGTTCAATGTGTTTTGAAACACAACAAAACTAAAACTATTGGAGAGGGGGGTGTTCTGCTTAGTACAATTTATGCCAATGTTTTATCCAAGGGAGTAGCCCTCAAGTTCTAACCTCATTGTTCAGATATATCACAGGTTGTGTGGTTTTATCTTCTTTTTTTTACAGAATCCTCATGCACACTGCAGGATACTCTGGAATTTTGCAGTGGTGCACGCGCCATACCACCTGGCGGGCTTGGTGGGTACAATTCGGTACCCACCATTCACTTCAAGTCCGCAGGCCTCCCCACCTCATCCACATGTGCTGTCACACTGACACTGCCAAGACACATTCCGGATGACAGGTCCTTCCAGGAAATAATGGAGATGGCAGTTCAGGGCTCTCCTTGTTTTGATGATTAAGGGAGGACACTACTTTGAAAAAAGGGATTATAGAAAAAAATTATTTATTCGGCAAGTAAGAAAGCTATGTTCATGAAATTATGTACATAAAACATACACAATGCAAGGTATATTCAGGCCAAATTTTATTGTTCCAATTTTATTTATTAGTGCGTTATAATTGAATCACTGGAGAAAAAAAACCTGGGGGTGATCTCTACCAAATACCTGTATTCAATTTTCTTAATGATTACCAATCAGTGTAAACAAAGAAGAAGGTCTATATAACACCATAGGATGTAACAAATGTATCATCAACACTTAGAAATTTGTCTGTTGACAAGTGGCACTATCAGCACAAAAACACACTCCCGGCATGATTAGATTAAACTTATAAATTTAAAAAAAGTTACCAAGCTACAGTTTTCTTAATGGTCCTATTGTATGCTACAAACATTCAGAAATGTACAGTAAAAAAGTCAACAAGCTATCTGTATCTTAAGTCACTTTACTTTCTTGTGCAAAATCACCCCAGTGTATTTTTTAGTGATTCAATTATAACACACTAACAAAACATTTTGGAACATTATAATTGGGTCTGAATATACTTTACATTGTGTATGTTGTATGTAAATAAATTTCATGAACATAGCTTTCATACTTGCCGAATAATTTTTTCTTCTTCTATAATCCTATTTTTCAACATAGTGTCCCCCCTTAAGGGTGTTTTTTTTATGTCCTTCTCTTAGCATTTCCATAGGTAGAATTAGAAATAAATATAGTTTTTTGTGCAGCATATTTTACTGTCATAGCTGGGAGCAACAGGATCAGGAGAGCAATTGGACAGTACGAAGACCTGCTGTCAATCGTGAAAAGCAGAAACCTGAAGTGGTACGGTCACGTGTCAAGAGGCAGTGAGCTTGCCAAGACCATCCTGCAAGGTACCATACCAGGTGGGAGAAGGAGAGGCAGGCAGAGAAAGAGGTGGGAAGACAACATCAAAGAGTGGACAGGCTTGACCTTTGCTGACTCGCAGCGAGCCACAGAGGATAGAGCTCGATAGAGGAAGATTGTCCGAAAGTCATCAGTGGTGCCTCAACAACCCATCGCATGGTTAAAAGACTGAACTGAACTGAACTGAGCTGGGTGCATTGCTAGGTTATTCACAGTTCAAGTTGAATCTTGTCAACACTGTAGCCAGAAGATTACTGCTATTGACAACAACAACAAAAGTCTTGTTTGTATTAAAAAAATACATTTATTAAATTCTTCTTAGATGAATAAGTAATAATTAAAACATATCATCAGATAAGTACCTCAAACTGACTTAAGTATTTAACAGGTGTTTTTTTTCTTTCTTTTTTTCTCGCATTTGAATCAAAATTGAGTCTATGTACTCACCGTGTCGTCCATCCGTCCATAAGACTGCAAAGACAGTGTGAGATACTGTTACTTTTCCACCTGAATCGTCCCATAGAGCCCGACAGGTGCCCTGTGTGTTTTATAAATTGACTGATGAACATTGTAATGTGCAGCAATTTTTTGTTTTTACTTTTGCGTTGTTAAAAGACGTTTTAGCGGAAAATGTTAGTCAACCCAGCAGACACAAAAAGCCACCTACGTTACAGCACTCAGAAGGTAAAAATTTTAAAGGTCACAAAGGCCATCAGGTGGTAAAGAGTTAAAGGCTTATTATAACGTAAATGTAGGTGTTTAAGGCTTATTCAGCTGTATCAGTGTCTAAAAACTAAGTGTTCTACCAACTGGCGCAAATCAAATCCCTCCAGGTTCCGATAAATTGATAATTGAATGTTCGATCAGAATAATCTCAGATGTATATCTGAGTTTATGTTTAGAACAGCTCAGTTTGATCAACGCATCAGATCAACGCCATCTAAATTCCGACTGTATCAGGAAAATAGGCAGTGAATCGATATTGAACTTAAGAGAAATAGACCTTAAGTATCATAAAATGTACAAGACTCAGGGATCTTGCTAAGATTTTTGCTTACCGGTATTCCCCCACAACCAAACCCCAGCCTCCCAACAAGAATCAGTCCCAGTCACGTTACTACCGGTAATTAGTACGTGTTCAAAATACATGCTTACTATTATTGTCATTCAAAGTGTAAGAGTATTCATGTACACTACAGGCTCTGAACATCCATGAAGAATTCTTGCTGAGTTGTTGTTTTTTCCCCCCCACTATAACCGGTACTTGCTGTTGTCGGGACCGACAGCTAAACGAAATTCCGGCGCTTTCGTTTCGTAGCCGGTAATTTACCGGCTATAGCTGGTTATCAAGATCCCTGAAGACTACTAACATTTCATGAAGTATCATCAAATTTTCTACAATTTACAGTGCATTCTACGAACCGAGGGTGTGTGCGTAAAACAACTTGATAATTGCTTCCTAAACACTTACTCATGTCAGTTCCAGAGTAGCTCACCTGGTAGAGCGTTGGACTATGGTTCTGTTGGAATGGGTTCAATTCAAATCCGGGCAGAAACTTTTTTTTGAGGGGGTGCTATTTGTATATGTTTTGTTTTCAGAGGCCTCTAGTCTGTGGAGTTATTCCTTTAACTCATGTCTTTGTCACGGCCTGAGCTGCTATTCACAGTCCAAGGGTTGACACAACAAATGAAAACTAAAAACGCTTTGTCCAATGTGTAGAAGTGTATGATGAAGAAGAATTTGACAGTGTTATTTGTATTATGTTTTGTTATCAGATACCTCAAGTCTGTGGCCAGTGTGTGGAATTGTTTGATGCAACTGAACAAGCAGTTTTGGTTCTTGTTTTAGAGTCTCCTAACAAAGAACTGCATCAAGTTTACTTTTATTTGTATTGTGTACAAGTTTTCTTTGGTTTGATACTTCATTCTTTTTTTATAGTTGAGAAACTTTTACACAAAACTATTTACTAGATTTGTGTATGGAAAGTGTATTGGAGATATTCTTTTCCACAATTTCTGTTGTTCAAAATGTTGATTTAATTGTTTGTATTTTTTTTTTCAATTTCATTATGTATTGTATTATTTGTGACTCACATGCGAAGCAAAAGTGAGTCTATGTACTCACCCGTTTCGTCCGTCCGGGCGTCCGAAAACTTTAACGTTGTCATTTGGAAGTTATAGATGAAACCTATGTTTCCATAGTCTTGTTTCATGTGCTTTCGGTGTTATGCTCACCTGCACCACTCAGTATTTGTATTTCAAATGACTAGTCAGGTTGAAGTTTTTTTCTTTCAGGGCATGTGCATTGAGATAATTAATTTAGTTGTCCATTTGCTGGTGCAAATGATGACTTCTTTCACCTTGCCTGTCTCACTTTACTACTGGTGGAACAATTTTGCTTTCCTGTACTTATTTTATTTCAAGAGAATGTGTTTTAATGCCAAATGAAGCAATGCAGTGAGCACTTCTACTTCTAGTCATTTGGAAGTTATAGATGAAACCTATGTTTCCATAGTCTTGTTTCATGTGCTTTCGGTGTTATGCTCACCTGCACCACTCAGTATTTGTATTTCAAATGACTAGTCAGGTTGAAGTTTTTTCTTTCAGGGCATGTGCATTGAGATAATTAATTTAGTTGTCCATTTGCTGGTGCAAATGATGACTTCTTTCACCTTGCCTGTCTCACTTTACTACTGGTGGAACAATTTTGCTTTCCTGTACTTATTTTATTTCAAGAGAATGTGTTTTAATGCCAAATGAAGCAATGCAGTGAGCACTTCTACTTCTAGTCATTTGGAAGTTATAGATGAAACCTATGTTTCCATAGTCTTGTTTCATGTGCTTTCGGTGTTATGCTCACCTGCACCACTCAGTATTTGTATTTCAAATGACTAGTCAGGTTGAAGTTTTTTCTTTCAGGGCATGTGCTTTGAGATAATTAATTTGGTTGTCCATTGTACAGATTTTGCTGGTGCACAGTGATGACATCTTTCACCTTGCCTGTCTCACTTTACTACTGATGGAACAATTTTGCTTTCCTGTACTTATTTTATTTCAAGAGAATGTGTTTTAATGCAAAATGAAGCAATGCAGTGAGCACTTCTACTTCTAGTCATTTGGAAGTTATAGATGAAACCTATGTTTCCATAGTCTTGTTTCATGTGCTTTCGGTGTTATGCTCACCTGCACCACTCAGTATTTGTATTTCAAATGACTAGTCAGGTTGAAGTTTTTTCTTTCAGGGCATGTGCTTTGAGATAATTAATTTGGTTGTCCATTGTACAGATTTTGCTGGTGCACAGTGATGACATCTTTCACCTTGCCTGTCTCACTTTACTACTGATGGAACAATTTTGCTTTCCTGTACTTATTTTATTTCAAGAGAATGTGTTTTAATGCCAAATGAAGCAATGCAGTGAGCACTTCTACTTCTAGTCATTTGGAAGTTATAGATGAAACCTATGTTTTCTTCTCTGTTTGCCGGGTCAGGAAACTCGCCACGGTGTGTGATGCAGCAAACTCTGTTATACATTTTTGGTGCCAATGTACAGATCTCTATGATCTAAGAATGAGATTGTTTGGGTACAAATTACCTGAAAAAGATCTCGACTATAGCAGAATAAAACACACTTTTTGTTTTACTGAAATAAATCTTTCCGACAAGATTTAGTTTTGACTTGATTTTAAGAAACTTTCTTAACCTGTGGGGTCTCCTCCATAGTCTGTTCTCACTCGCAGTGGCCATTCATACTGCTCAGTCGCCTCCAGAAACAGATGTTCCACTGTCGAAGACAGGTTGTTGTCTGCACAATTTTAAAACACTAAGCATCTTGAAAATCCATCTACAGCAGCGGCTGATAATCTGGCAGACGAGGGTGCGATGGACCATCCCTTAGAGGCTGAGGTATCCAAACAATCGTCACCAACTCTGTACTCTAATGACAAGGAATACGTCCCGCCAGCTGTGACCTCTTGCTCACCTGTGCCGGACGTTCAACTGGAGACGGAGATGCAGGCAAAGTCGCCTGCCTCTCTGAACTCCATCGGTGTGAATACCGACGCGCACCCACAGACCTTTATGGCCTCGAGTACGAGTCAGATGTCTGCTCTGAAATTACACAGTACTCTACTAGGTTGGCTGGAGTCCCGTAAAAATGATGGAACCCTCCCTCAGAGTACCTGTCTGACTTGTGCAGAAGTCGTTGGTGAAGACGGTGATGGTTCTTCGGTGTGGACCCCCCAACAACGTACTCCGCCGAAACGTCAGACACTTGTCTGTATGGATTGGACGACTCCGTAGGACAAGAAGCTCTTCCCCACAAGGAAGAGCAGCAGAGGTCGATAAATGATGGGAGGGCGACGTCCGTTACACGTGAATCAGAGTGCGTATCGATCTCATGCACCGGTATCGGTGGAAAAACGTCTTGCGCCTGAGGAAGATGCACATTCTCTGATTAAACTTTAAAAAACGGCAGATCGTGTGCTGGAATGTAGATGGTCTTACCTCAAGACTGGGTGAACCAGGTTTCACGGATTATGTTCTGTCCTTTGATTTATGCTGTCTGCTAGAAACTGATCGACACATCTGTGGAATCAGCGCCGAGTTGCATAGACTCAGCGCTTGCAAGCGTTGAGCACCGCTTGCGCCGTGAAACGGCTTGTTCAGAACGCGTAGCGCTGCAGCAGTTCAACTCCGCCATGCTAGCCTGTGCTCAAACGAGTCGACCCAAGCGATGTTCGAGAAACCCGGCTTGGGATACAAACACGACGTTTGCTTAGTCAAATAGCAATCGTCTGCTACGGTTTCAATGGCAGTGTCATGCTAATTATTTGATTGAAACTTTCTGATACACTCCTTGTGAACCTGAAACCAAAAAATGGAATCGAAAGGAAAGTGCAGAAATAAGAAAACCGCTTTCTTTTAGCGCCGCAGCTTACAACAATTGTGGCCTAATTTCTGGTCCGCCCGAGGTTAGGTTGCCTCCCCCTTGACCACATTTCTCACTCCCTTTCTCGCGGGGGGGGGGGGGGGGGGGGGGGAGGGAGAGAGAAAGAGAGAGAGAGACAGATGGATGGATTTAGAGAGCAAGAGAGAGAGAGAGAGAGAGAGAGAGAGAGAGACAGAGAGAGAGAGACAGAGAGAGATGAATGAATGTGTGCTTTTTTCGTCACGACCAAAATGAAAAATAAACGACTGAATGAACGAATAGACAGCCAGATAGACAGACAGAGAGACAGGCAGACAGACAGACATACAGAGAGACAGACAGACAGACAGGCAGACAGGCAGACAGACAGACAGACAGATAGACAAACATAAAAACGGGCGGCCGGGCGGGCGGGAGGACGAACGGACGGACGGACGGATAGAAGGATGGACGGATGGATGGATTTAGAGAGCGAGAGAGAGAGAGAGAGAGAGAGAGAGAGAGAGAGAGAGAGAGAGAGAGAGAGAGAGAGAGAGAGACTGACTGACTGACTGACTTTATTGTTCAGGCCACCGGCCCATCACAAGTACATACATGACTTGCTTCCATGTCAGGAGCTCCGCATTCTCTATCAACATTGAGAAGGTATGGCATAAACAACTGGAAGTACATAATCGCATACATTACTGTCTAGGTTGTGCAAGTGTAGCAATCATATGACACATTATTTTCATGTACAATCAGACAGCATTGCTTTAGGTGATTTGTTCTGGACAAGTCAGACACTGATCTCGTAGTTGGAAGGCATAATAAAGGTACATTGCCACCCTGCGTGTTTTCATAAAACCACATCCATTTATTAAAAAGGTAGCATCAGTGGCCTCAGGACATTTGAGATATTCCTTAATGTATCTGTTACGTAAATCATTGTACAAGGGACAGTCGAACAAAAAATGTTTCTCATTTTCTATTACACCACAGAAGGGGCATTGCTGGTCTTCACTATATCTGTGCGCGAACTGATTTATTTCCTCGCAACTCATTTACTCCACATCTAAATCGGATCAGTACATCTCTGAATTGTTTTAGATACATGAAATCTAGGTACTTCTCACATTCTAACGTAGTTTTAAAGGATCTATACATTCGGAATCTTTCGCTATCGTGTATTTTGCTGTTCCACGTCTGCCTGTTGCAATCATTAAGCAACCTAATTTTCAGCTTGTTTAGAAAGCTTCTTTCGGTAGTAGTATATGCCTCCACTCCTCCAGATATATGCATATCCGGCCTTACACAAAGTATCTTCAACTGATTTGGCCCAATTGAGTTTATCTGGGATCTTTGCATTGGCTAGCATGAGGTAGGCTTGCTTAGGTAGCCTGTCATCAGACATTTTGGTCAGTTTTAGCCAGTATTTGATAGCTTTCATTGCACTATTAATGGCGAGAGGAAACCTTCCCGTTTCTCCATATACCAAGCTGTTAGGCGTTCTGCAGTCCACCTTTAGGAAACGTTTGCAAGCAAACATATGTGCTTTTTCTATGGGTTTGTGTTCCTTTAGGCCCCATATCTCTGAAGCATACAGTAAAGAAGGCTGAACTTGTGCATCATATAGTCGGAAAAATAGTTTAGGTTTCATGTTTTTAAGACTCCACATCAATTTAAACAAATGCATTGTTTTTTGTTTCGCTGTAGTAGCCAGACTGTCCAAGGATATTGTTGTTGAGAGTTTTGTAGAGACAATATAACCCAGATATTTATAGCTGTTTACCACCTCAAGTTGTTTCCCATTTAACACCCATTTTTCACCTTGAGCTAAATGTCCTCCTCTCCGGAAAACCATGACCTTCGTCTTGCTTGTGTTTATTTCTAGGCCAATGCGTTGTGACGCATGCGCAAGATTGTTAATCTGGGTTTGAAGTCCTGTGGGTGAGGTCGACAGAAGTGCCACATCATCCGCGAATATGAGGAGATAAAGCTCCGGCTTTCCACTTAACATTTGAATACCATGTTTACCGTTTTCTCGTACATAGTCTGCTACTTGGTTGATGTAGAGAGAAAACAGTATCGGTGATTCTAAGGCACCCTGTTTTGTGCCAATGGGGCAGTTAATGAACTCTGAGAGGTTACCCTTCCATCTGACACAAGTTTTCACATGTGCGTACATAGATTTTAGCATATTAATCAATTTTCAGAGGCTTGTGCTTTAGCAAGTGTACTCCAGAGGATCTGGCGGTCAACGGAATCAAAGGCTTTTTTATAATCAACAAATGCTATATATAGTTTCCTCTGCCCCTTCCATACACATGTCTGTTTATCATGCAGTGTAGCGTAAAGATGTGGTCTACGGTAGAATACCCTGTCCTAAAACCAGCCTGTTCCATACAGATTTTCCCTTTGTCTTCAGCCCATAAATGCAGTCGCTTAGTTAGTACAGAGGTAAAGAGCTTGCTCATAGTGCTTAACAGGGATATACCTCTGTAGTTTGAGGGGTCGAGCCTGTTGCCTTGCTTGTGCAGAGGGATAGTGATTGATTTGCTCCATTCTCGGAAAATGGCCCTGCACATGTGAGAGGGATTTGGGAAGGGAATTGGGGTTGAGAGCCTGTACATTTACAATAGATTCTCAGCTGTTCTTGTATTTGCCCATGATCTGGTGAGGCGAGCATTTTGTGAGTGAGATAAATATGTTGCCATGAAGAAGAAGATTTAACTTGTTTGGAAAAATAAGTTTCCACCATTAGATTCCTGAATGTGGTACTGTGTCTAACACCATATGGATCAGCATAGATTGTGGTCTCTCTACTTTTCAACCTCAGGCTTCACTGGGACGTGGAAAAGTAGGGAGTTGCATGAAGTGACCTCATTTTCCGAGTACAAAGTAGAAACCCAAACCGTAACCTGAAAATTTACATCAGTCCAATGTCGGTCCTACGATATAACATTATGTCACCCTTCTTTATCATCCTTGTATTCATCTCGGCCATAATGCGAGTGAAATAAAATCGAACACCCTGTGATGAACTCAGATCAGGGTACTCAAATATTGTTTGTTCTTTTCCTTCTGAATAGAGGACAGGTCGAGGATTTTTCACACGTCCAACTTGAGGTTTGTGTGTGTGGCAATAATGGAAAATAAAAAAATTATTTAGAAGCAGAGATGAACTGAAAAGTTGCTCGATCAAACGATACAGCGCCAGGACATGGTGTGCATCAGATAACGGTGGCAATACTTAAGAACGCGACCCACATCAGGACTACATCACTTTGCTTTTGTGTGACACGCTAATCACAGTCAAGCAGTCAGTCGGTACTTACGTTCATAGATCAAAGCTTCGCACAGGACAGGACACACATATTCTGGGGTTTTGTATCGACTTTGTCAACGACTTTAAGACTTATCCTTGTCACGACAAGACACGCCTTCACTTGTTCTATTATTTGATAACTTCAGTTTAAAAGAAAAAAAACACCATCTTCATCTACATAGAAGCCATGTGATGATGATGATGATGATGATGAGAGAGAGAGAGAGAGAGAGAGAGAGAGAGAGAGAGAGCGAGAGAGAGAGACCATCTACATCTACATAGAAGCCATGTGATGATGATGATGATGATGACGAGAGAGAGAGAGAAAGAGAAAGAGAGAGAGACAGACAGACAGAGACAGATCAGAGACAGAGACAGCGACAGAGACACAGATAGAGATTTGGTTTGATTTGATTTGATTTGCTTTTATTGAGGCCGACGACACATCTCCGTATAATACATATGAGCGGGAGAGAGAGAGAGAGAGAGAGAGAGAGAGAGAGAGAGAGAGAGAGAGAGAGAGAGAGAGAGAGATTGTCTCATGATAACCATGAATGTGTCCTTTTTTCGTCACTGACCAAAATGAGAAATAAACGACTGAATGAACGAATAGACAGACAGACAGACAGACAGACAGACAGACAGACAGACAGACAGACAGACAGACAGACAGACAGACAGACAGACAGACAGACAGACAGACAGACAGACAGACAGACAGACAGACAGATAGACAGACGGATAGACGGGCGGGCGGGCGGTGGGGGCGGGCAGGCGGACGGACGGATAGACAGATAGACGGAAATGGTATACGGGGATCTTGACAGATACCCTTTGTCTATTTCTGGAAAATAGGAGCGGCTCATGCACAGAAAGCAAAGTCAGCAAAGTTGTGTCACCATGTTACACTTACTTATGGCTAAATGCAGGCGTTGGCAACAAAACTGCATTTTTGAATCAATTTAAGCAAAGATTTAAAGACTGCTGGCAACAAACATGGCATGATAAATGAGCAACGAGTTCTACGTACCACTGGTACTCATTACTCAAAGGTCATTAAGTCTAGAAGAGTACCTGTAAGTGTGCATGTTGTACAGCCACTGAGAATGAAGATCACTTTATCCTACATTGCCCTGTCTATAACGAACTTCGAAAGAAATATCTTGAGAGATATCTTAGGAGAAATACATACAATAGCTGTATACATTTAGTACAGGGAGAAGACCCCAGAAAAACAAGAGATGTAGCTATGTATATTTACTACGCCTTATTTCTCAGAGACTAGAAGCTCTCCAACTTTACCTCGTTACCTTACTTAAACTTCTAAGTGTCCATGACACTTTGCTTTTCTTGTAACGTGTAACGAGCAGCGGGCTTGATAAAAAGAGTTTCAGTTCTCTCTCTCTCTCTTCTTTTCCCTCGATCGTCAGTTCCTATCAGACGCTCAGTATGAACATATAGACTAAAAATTATTACGTGAACATTTTTAACTCGGTGTACATATATTTCATTTTATTTTAATATAATCACATTTTGAAGAGTTTTGAGATGTCACTTTTTTATCACGAGAAAAATATTTTACTATGACTACAACTGATTCGCTAATGTTTTTAATTTGTACATATGTGTATATGCCTACATGACGGGTCGTTGGCCTCAAATAAACAATCTCTCTCTCTCTCTCTCTCTCTCTCTCTCTCTCTCTCTCTCTCTCTCTCTCTCTCTCTCTCTCTCTCTCTCTCTCTCACCACCTTCCCAGCAGAGACGAGACCGGCGACGGGCAGAGAAATATGGAACTTTTGGTGAGCCCCATACTTCACGCGATGCTCTCTTCGAGAATGATCAAATTTGTAATGTCGCAAACATTGCTCCTGCTGCACGTACGAAATGCACGGGCTACAATGGAGCACACCACCCCATCAGCTGTGACCTTTGACCTCCCAGATGAACACCCTTGTTTGGCCACGGAGAATGCAGGAGAACGTATTATAGCCAGTTACCAGGACCCGATCACGACGACAACGATGGCATGCTCTCCTCGTCAACTTTGACTCCCAGAGAAACGACAACTGAAGACATCAGCGCAGCGCTGGACAACTTTGCAAGTAGCTGCAGACTCCACTTAGGAAGCCCTTAGAAGCAAGTCCCAAACAGTGAAAGCATTCCACATTCGCCCACGATCACCATCGCGACATCATGGCAGGGCTAGCTGATGACGACGTCGGCAGACCAAGTAGGAGGAGCGAGCGTGTCGGCTTGAGAAAGCAGTCTGCACAGACTTGGCGAAAAAGAATCGCTGATAGACTCTTTCCATTTGTCTGCTTTATATAGGTAAACAAAACATTGATTACGTAAATAATGCATTGTTTAGGAAATCTGCTAAATAATGCTTTGTATAGGTAAACAATGCATTATTTACAAACTGGTCACCTTTTTCACACAAGACCAATTATTTACGTAAATTATGAATGGTTGACGTCAATAATGCATTATTTTGGCAAAACACATTAGTTAGGTAAACAATGATTTATTTAGGTAAACAATAATTTCTTTAGACAAATAATGAGTTATTTATGTAAATAATACATTGTTTAGAAGAACTTTACATTGTTTATAAAGAAATGTTTATTTGGCCAATAGTGTTCTAAATAATTATTATTTAGCTAAAAATGCTGTGAAAAAACAAAAAATGCAAAAATAATTATTTTACAAAGGGCATGCCATACTCCAAACATTGTTTATCACAAAATGTATGTAAATTGTTAATATTGAGCATAAGAAGATCACACAACATACATAACCGGTCGTCTGCTGGAATGTACACGAAAGGTGAAGGTCATTGCCGGGAATGTTCATTGGTTATTAAAAAAAATTCAACAGCAAGAGCATATTCTTTCGCATTTCCTTCGACTGTTTTAATACCTTGTTTTTTATTTCTCAATAAACTGTATTGCCTTGTTATATTTATATTTTGATTAAAACAAAAACATTTAATAGCTTATTCGAAACTACAGAGGATTTGCAAGTGACGTGACTGTCTGAAGAACGCGAAAACATGGCCGAATTTGCAAACGAAGATTTGTTGGAAATTGTCTCAAGCGCTACCGCTCACGCCATACTGGGTGTTTCCGATGTAAGTACTGCTGTCGAACCTTTTGTTGGTGAAGCAGAAACTAGCAGCACGGCTATTCAACGACTGAAGTTCAACCTAAAACGATCAAGAGGTTTGCTGTTCGAATTGCGTGAGCCCCCCCCCCTCTCTCTCTCTCTCTCTCTCTCTCTCTCTCTCTCTCTCTCTCTCTCTCTCTCTCTCTCTCTCTCTCTTTTTTATGGTAAGTGTTCATGTATTGGGTCTTTTATGATAATGATAATAAGAAGTAGGTTATGAGTGGCCATCATCCCCTTTAGTAGTGTAGTGTACTCAGCGGGAGGCATCAACCCAGCAGACTGGGAAACGGTGGCCGCTGACCGCAACAGCTGGAGACACGCCGTCAAGACTGGCATCCAGGCCAGCGAGAGGAGGAGACGGGAGCAGTGGGAGGAGAGGAGAGAACACAGACGACAGAGGATAGCGTCGGCATCTACAGAGCCACGCCAAGACTTCACTTGCGACAAGTGCAACAGAGCATGCGGCTCAAGGATCGGGCTCTACAGCCACAGAGTACGCTGCGGCTCAACCCCGGACTGACCAAACCTGGCGCACGTACACTCCATAGTCTCACGAGACTGACGGATGCCAACAACAACAGTACTCAGTACTGACTACTGTCCACTTTGGCGACCTCAGTACCGAGTACTGGACTTGGGATAAGAAGGTTGCGGGTTTGAATCCATATTAATTTTGCCACTTGTTCTGCCATTCCATTTCCACTATGGTTACAACATATGCATGTGACAATAGGTTGTTTTGTATATAATTGTAACAAACTAAAATTTGTATACTTCCTTTTCATTCTGTCATATTATTGCAACATATATTTGTCCCCCCCAACCAAAAAGGACCCCCCCCCCCCAACTCATTTGGTCCGGCCCTGCCAACGCCACCACTCGTTGCGTTCAATGAGCGAGTTACCGCGACTGTAGTCGAACATCGGTGTGGTCATTTGACTGCGGCTGTGTTAGTCGATATTTGTAGCAATTTACCACTCCCGCCCTCAACATCCGCCGGCGAAAACGCGCGCGCAATATGGAGGACAAACACAGTACGGAATCTAGTCAGTGCCATCCGTGGTCAAAAATAGAGATAAATCGACTTTTAGAACTTGTAATTGAGAACATGACACTGCTGGAGGGAAAGCACGGGCCTTTGGTGACCGAGGCAAGCAAGCGGAGGAAATAGCAGGAGATAGTGACAGCCATAAATGCGTGTGGGGTGGCACCACGTAACGTGGACGAGTGCAAAAAGAAGCGCAATGAGGGTAAGGTCGCGGCGTGCGCTTTCTCCATTAGAGTCGGTGTCTCTTTAACGACCGCAAGCGCAGTTGCAAATCGCTTTGGGGGTCTGTGGCTGTAATGCTGCAGCTGCAATAATTAAAAACAAAGTTTTGTCTGAAACTTTTTCTAGATTGCAGAAGTGTGTGTGTGTGTGTGTTTGTGTGTGTGTGTGTGAGAGTGAGAGAGAGAGAACGAACGAACGAACGAACGAACGAACGAACTTTATTTTACAAGGGTAGTGAATTAGGCAGTAGTGCCTTTCTTACATTCAGCCCTTGAGGCAAAAATTCAAATGTGGTGAGAGAGAGAGAGAGAGAGAGAGAGAGAGAGAGAGAGAGAGAGAGAGAGAGAGAGAGAGAGAGAGAGAGAGAGAGAGAGAGAGGTGGGGTAGCTGGGGAAAGGGGGAGGAAGGGAAGAAGGTGGGGGGGGGGGTAGCTGGGGAAAGGGGGAGGAAGGGAAGAAGGTTGGTGGGTTGGATAGAGAGGGTTGGGGAGAGGGTGGGGGAGAGGGAGGGAGGGAGGGAGGGAGGGAGGAGAGAGAGAGAGAGAGAGAGAGAGAGAGAGAGAGAGAGAGAGAGAGAGAGATAGAGAGAGAGAGAGAGTCATTATAATTATCGCAAGAATTATACATGTACAATTTCTTAAACATACTAAAAATGGGTAGATAGTGTACCAGAGAAGCAAATTTTAAATATGGAACTTGAATCAACTACAATGACATATGCATAAAAAACAATTTTCTAAACATCCAAATGTTAAAAACAAATAACATACAAGTAGGTCCTAGCCTCTTGGTGTACACTCCCTCCCCTACTCCCCCACCCCCAATCAGCCGGAACCCCTCGATAGTTCCGCAGGGGAGGCCTGAAGTAAGCATATATGTGAGAAATGGACAACATACACAAATACACACTTAGCCGTTCCACTGTCTAGACGCCAGATGAAAGCGTGGAAAACTATGTCATAGGATGATGCCTGAGAATAATGCGAATTTTGTCTTTGAACATAGGCAAAGATTTGATACATTTTATGTCATCAGGCAGTGTATTCCACAGAGCAGCCCCAGAGTAAGATAGGCTCGATTTGAACAAATCGATGCGAGGCTGAGGCAGGAGAAGTTTGTCACGTCCTCTGATTGATGACTGCTCAAATAGTTTGGTTAAATATTCTGGTGTTCGGCCATCTTTTACCTTTTTCACAAGCACACACTTATTGAGCTGCAGATGCTTATGGAGAGGCAAAATGTCAAGCATTTCCATTTTCTTTTCAGTGCTGAGAGATTTATTTGGGACCATAAGCTTAGAAGCTCTTCTGTAAAGTGAATTAACTCTCTTCAAATTAGCTTCACTACAGTTATCCCACAATGTTGATGCGTAATTGATGTGTGATATGATGTGGGCACTGAAAAAGATTTTGCAGGTTTCCGTGTCTACAAAGTGCCTCAGCTTTGACAGTAGAAAGAGATTGCTTGAAATCTTTTTGCACATTAGATTTATGTGTGAATTCCAGTCTAACTGTTCGTCAATCATCACCCCAAGCACTTTGTGTTCTTTCACCTTTTCTATCGGCTCTGCATCAAGTGAGAGTGGGAGTGACAAAGGATGTAGTTGATGTTTTTGCCTTGTGGTTATCACCATATACTTGGTTTTGGACGGGTTGAGGACCATATGATTTGAAAGACACCAGCAACATATTTCATCAAGACTCTTTTGGAGTTTATCTGCCACAGTTTCGATTGAGCTGTCCGCGGTAGACAGCGTTGTATCATCTGCAAACATGTTACATGAGACCTTTCTATCTGTGATATGCAAGGGTAGGTCATTTATGAATAAGCAGAATAAAAGGGGGCCTAGTACAGATCCCTGTGGGACACCGGCTTTTAGAATACCATACTTGGAAACGTGCCCATCGAATTGGACACATTGTTGTCGATTATCCAGGAATGACTGAAAAAACTTCACAGTCGTGTGACCATGAAAATAAAGAGTCAGAGAGAGAGAGAGAGAGAGAGAGAGAGAGAGAGAGAGAGAGAGAGAGAGAGAAAGAGGAGAGAGAGAGAAAGAGGAGAGAGAGAGAAAGAGGAGAGAGAGACAAAGAGAGAGGGAAGAGAGAAAGAGAGGAGGGGAGAGAGGGAGGGAGGGAGGGAGAGAGAGAGAGAGAGAGGGGAGTAGTAAAGAGAACGGGGGTTAGCATTCCGACACCTGATACGCAGCTTTGGAGATACGTTGAGGGAGTTTGTGCAGCAGAAAGCCGAAGGGCGATATATCTCTACAAGGCATTCTGTGGACTGAAGCTGCAGACAGAGGCAGACACAGAGAGAGAGAGAGAGAGAGAGAGAGAGAGAGAGAGAGAGAGAGAGAGAGAGAGAGAGAGAGAGACATGCACAAGCAGACGTTAAAATGCTTCAGAACGCAACCACTATAGTTGATTTGGATGAAAAGCATCAGCGACCTACCTGTCTGCTATATCAGTGCTAGATAGGTTCGAAAATCGCATAATCTGTGTAGTGAAATATCACAAAAGCGACAACTCGTTTTACTGTCATGGTTGCTGTAAGGTGCTTTACACAGGTCTCTACAGCCATTTATAGAACTTCACCGCGAGAAATGCCGTGATTTGGACGATAACAAGGGTCAAATGACGAGCAGTCGTGATGTTAGGGGTCGACTACGGTCGCTCTAAAATGTGTCGGACAACACATCGTCGACTGATGATCATCGCATGACGGTTCTTCGCTCCTGCTGTAACCATTGTGGTGGGTGACTCTAACTCTAAGGGTCAACAAAACAGGCTATTGTCTAGCGCTATCCTTATTGGATTCTGTGTTCATATAGTGAGGGAGGAGGTAGTGGTGTTTGTTGAATTGAACAATCACAATGATTTGTGATGTTATGGAAGAAAGATGCTCCTTGTTTTCACGCCCAAACCAGGTGTTAGATGTCAGTTGTGTGGTGAAGGTGAATAATGTGAGTGAGGGTGCTGGTGTGTGTGAAGGTGTGGGTGCGCACACGCACGACTGCTTGGATGGAGTCGACAAGTTTAATTGATAATATGTAAAGCATTTCTTAGTGTATGATGTCATTGCTAGGTGTAGTTGATTGACCTTGACCTTGAGGTCACCTGAAGGTCAAGGTACTGTAAAGGTCCAGGTCAAGCATGTGAGTCGAATGGGCTTTGACCTTCTCGTTAAATTGAGTTGGTTATTTCAGAACCATATAAATCCAGTATATCGCAGGTCATACAGAACAAGTATGTATTATAAGTTAAGCATTTAATCATGCATCATGGGTTACATATTTTTTTTGTCTTACTGTCGTTATGTGTGTTTGTGCTTCACTACTTTTTTTTATTATTTTCCTCAACAGATTGAGAGCCCTTCACGATCTGCAGGAAGACCCAGGATAGATGTTGACATGGACTATGCAATAGAGTTGCTGTTTGACCTACATCTTCCTTTGGCACGAGTTGCTAATATTTGTGGTGTCAGTCGTCCAACACTATATTCTCGCCTACAAGAAGAAGGTAAGCAATGTACACAGATTATAGTTTGAATCTTGGTCAAAAGGTTTTGTGGGCATATGGTAAAAATAAACTAACATGATTGGTGTGTTTAGTATATCATTTTTGTATATCATTTTGATTTGGCCTGATTGGTGTGTATTGTTTGTTTGTCATTTTGATTAGGCCGGCCCCCCCCCAAAAAAAAAAAAAAAAAAAAAAAAAAAAAAACAACCCACCACAAACCTACAAAAACAACAGCAACAAAACAACAACTAAATATAACATAACATTAAATATTTTTTTTACATTAACAACACCAAAATTTCAGTGTTAAAAATGATGTCTCGATAACTCTCAGTGCTAATGATAAAAAGCATAACAAATTAAAGTTGTAGTTGTGTCCTTCACATGTGACAACAAATATGCCCTTACAGAGATGTAGCTAGGATTATGGAACATAGTCATATTCACGTATTTTGCCCAGAAAACAGGCTATTTAAAAACACATTGTAGGTGACCGTTGCCTATCCACTTCCAGAACTTTAACGCTTTCGCTGTCGATCGTGCCATGCGACGTGTGTTTGTTGCATCTTATGCCGTGATCGACTGCCAAGAGTAGAGCACATTCGTCTACAGAGGAAGAAGATGGAGCAAACAGAAGACATTAAGACAGCCCTAAGTGCATATTTACAATCATAACATTTTATTAAATTAATACTGCAGAGCTCCCAACCCGCAATAACATAGGCGACCCCCACCTGTTTCAATCAACGTTTACAGGTGTGTTTTTTTTAATAGGCGAATCGCCTATGGCCCAAACGACACCCCTGCCTTACCCTGATTTAACATTATTTCAAGTTAGTCACTTAGTGCAACATTTTTGACTCACATGCGAAGCAAAAGTGAGTCTATGTACTGAGCCGGTTCGTCCGTCCGTCCGTCCGTCCGTCCGTCCGTCCGTCCGGGCGTCCGGGCGTAAAAAACTTAAACGTTGGATTTTTCTCGGAGACTATTAAGTCTATCAACACCAAATGTGGCATGATGGTGTATGATGACAAGGCCTCAAAAAACATACATAGTGACTTGACCTTGCTTCAAGGTCAAGGTCACAGGAGCCATAAATGTGGTCTCAAAAACAGTCATTTTTCACATTTTCCCAATTTTCTCCCACGTTATTAAGAATGGCAACCTTAGCTACAAGTGGTATATAGGTCAAAGCAAGCCCTATCTTTTGATACCAGTTTGGTTGATCTTGCTTCAAGGTCAAGGTCACAGGAGCTCTTCAAAGTTGGATTGTATGCATATTTTGAAGTGACCTTGACCCTGAACTATGGAAGATAACTGTTTCAAACTTAATAATTATGTGGGGCCACTATGTTATACTGCATCATGAGACACATTTGGTCACAATCATCAAGGTCAAGGTCACTTTGACCCTTATGAAATGTGACCAAAATGGGGTAGTGAACCACTAAAAGTGACTATATCTCATGGTAGAAAGTGCCAATAAGCACCATTGTGCTTCCTATGTCTTGAATTAACAGCTTTGTGTTGCATGACCTTGGATGACCTTGACCTTGGGTCAAGGTCACATGTATTTTGGTAGGAAAAATGTGTAAAGCATTTCTTAGTGTATGATGTCATTGGTAGGTTTAGTTGTTTGACCTTGACCTTGAAGGTCACCTGAAGGTCAAGGTCATATAAAGGTCAAGGTCAAGCATGTGAGTCGTATGGGCTTTGCCCTTCTTGTTTAATTTCATTTTTACTACATGCATGTTGTTTATTATCTAAACTTTTTTGTTGTTGTTACTTTTCAGGCATCAATATGACGTATCGCAGATACACCGAGATTTCGGATGAAGATCTGAAAAAGGAAGTGGAGAAAGACCCTGAAGGGGTTTTAGAGCGTCGGCGTGGGGTCACTGTACGCAGGGAGTATTCAGTGCCTTGCCCCAATTACATTTGGCACATTGATGGCCATCATAAACTAATTAACTGGAAGTTTGTCATCCATGCTGCTGTAGATGGATTTTCAAGATGATTAGTGTTTATTAATTGTTCAGACAACAACCTGTCTTCGACAGTGGAACATCTGTTTCTGGAGGCGACTGAGCAGTATGATTGGCCACTGCGAGTGAGAACAGACTATGGAGGAGAGAATGTTGGTGTGTGGCGTCAGATGGAAACGTACATATCATCAAGGTCAAGGTCACTTTGACCCTTATGAAATGTGACCAAAATGGGGTAGTGAACCACTAAACACCATTGTGCTTCCTGTTACGAATCAAATGGGCGGAATGGCGTGTGCGCGTGTTTAGGTTTTGACTGTGATTATTTTTAGCATGAGTTGATGACGTACTGACTGAGGAGTGATCACGTGTGAGCGAATGGTCTGAATGATTGCATATTTGCCGAGTGAAAGCTGGATACGACACTCGAGCGAATGAACCCCAGGGTGACGGGTGAGTGCTGATTTTATCTGTATCCTTCTACCTTGTAAATACCGCGGATGTATGATGATTGCTAGGGAAGGAACGGATGAGTGAGTTTGTGTGTTATTTCCAGGGTTCTTTGGTGTGGTACGAGTCCCAGAGACACTGGCTGAGGCTCGGAGCTTTGCTGGCGGGGGCCCGGAGCGAAGACTGTTGAGCGCTTGCAGCGAGATAGTCGGCGGGGGCCGCTTGAGTGTCTGAAGACTGAGTGTCGGCGGGGGCCGCACGTCAGCACCCGTGAGCCCTGGTGTGGGACGGGGCAGTTGGGTTGTGTGGTGTGTTTGAATACACTCATTTATAACTCTGTGCTGGTGTTTGTGTTTTCTTGTTTATTTTCATTTGTGCGGGCTAGGCTAACCTGAGGCCCAGTTAGCCAGTCCGTAACAACTGGCGAGCCTGCTTACTGCACCTTGTGTGTGTGGGTACCTGGAATTGGACAGTGTTTTAAGAGCAACTGGATGATTTGCTCAGTGACTCCACAGTTGCATGCTTGGTATTGTTGATGTTTTTTGGAGTGTGGTATAGTGTGCTCTGGGATTGAGTTGGTGCGTTGCTTTGCTCAGTAAGTTGCATGCGTTGGATTGTGGGGGTAAATTTTGTTGGGTGACATTATCTGCCCTGTGATTGCTTTGTTTTTGTGCTGTGCTCGGTGATTGCACGGCTGCATGCTGTGAATTGATTGCCGGATTTGCTCAGTGCATGCTTTGTATTGTTTGATGGGTTTTGGATTGATGTAGGGTTTCTGTGATTAATTGATTGCCTGATTCGCTCAGTGATTTCACAGTTGCATGCTTGAATTGTTCTGCTGGTGTACTTTCCGTGTTTGAGGCAAGTGTCTGTTCGGACGATTGATTGATTTTCATTGTGGTTTTTTGACTCACATGCTAAGCAAAAGTCAGTCTATGTACTCACCCGTTTCGTCTCTCTCTCCTTTCTCTCTCTCCTTATCTATCTCTCTGTCTCTGTCAAGTGCAAAGTGCACTTGAGACTACTTTTTATGCTGCCAAGAGGTATGAATGGAAAAAGAAAATAATCCCAAACCTTTTTATAAATTGTATGAATTCTTAAGTCATTTTCGTAACTGATTTCCATTTTTAAATGCAGAGGAAATAAAGGAAATTTGGTGCATATACAGTTTGACATTGGTCAGTGTATCAGTTAAAAGCCTGTTGAATTTAAAGTCAAGATGCTTGAAAGTCAGTGCCCTTGATCATTTCAATTAACTCTTGATAGCATAGGTCTGCAACTTTTGTGATATATTCTTAGTGTTTCATCTAGCCTTTTTTGCAGACCACCATGAAACAAAGCCTATGTTGTGAAGAAAGCACCCTTTTATATTTAATCTTGGATGAAACATTTAAACCTAACCACAAAGTCATGTTAAAGAGTAAAGAGATATAATATATACTTGCAGCTGCCATGAGGAGAGACGGTGCCTAGAAATCAAGTGCCCCTTCAAGCATGTCAAGTCACCCAGCATCATGGAGGCATATGAAGAGAGCGAATTCTGCCTACAGCTGAGAGGTGGCCAGACAGTGCTCAAAAGGGCACACAAATACTATGCACAAGTGCAATGCCAACTGAAAGTCACAGGGTCAGACTTCTGTGACTTTGTCGTGTATCTACAATCAGACATACACATCGAAAGAATTTTCCCTGACCCCCAGTTCTGGTAACAATACTTTCCAGTAGCAGCACACGTCTTCCAAACAGCGATAGTTCCAGAACTTGTGGGTCAGTTCTTCACAAAAGGACAAGATCCTGTGGCAGTCATCTCCAGCACAAGTATGGCACCGGCAGTTCCATCAACCTCAGAGGGACAACTTGCACCTTCCACCACACCAGAGCCAGACAAGGATGGAGACAGCCAGTGGTGCTACTGCAAAAAGAGCAAGGGTGGCACCATGATCTGCTGTGACAGCAAGAATTGCCACATCCAGTGGTTCCACTTTTCCTTGGTGGGAGTCTCTTCAAAACCTTGAGGCAAATGGTTTTGTCCTGACTCTAGAAAGAGGAAAGCTGCTACCACAGGCAAAAACAAAGTAGAAAGTAAGGGTGTGTTTGTGTGTGTGTGTGTGTGTGTGAGAGAGAGAGAGAGAGAGAGAGAGAGAGAGAGAGAGAGAGAGAGAGAGAGAGAGAGAGAGAGAGAGAGAGAGAGAGAGAGAGAGAGAGGAGATACCAGTTGGCAGCTGTCAAATGTGAACTGGTTCACCATTACCTAATATTTAGTGCCTTTCATTCAAAGGCAACATTGTGTTTCTGAAAATAGTTACAAATGTGGTAAACAAGTCTGCATTATAAAACTAATTGCTGTAGATATTTTCGAAATGGTAGTCAAGGTTCAAATGAGACTCAAGGGATGTATGTAGCATTGTTCCTCCAAAAATCAGCTAGTGCAGGAGATATGTATTTAAATGTTTCTGCTAGCAAGATTCAAAACAATGCACAGTGTATGCACTAACAGGAAGTAGTCAACAACTCAAAGAGCTAGCTGCTCATGTGTTTACAGTTTATTCATGCTCACAATAGTACATGTATAGTGCAAATTTAGTTTCTGTCACATTGAAATAAGTCTAAAAGATGACAAATCTCAGAATAGATACCAATAGTATAAATATGAGGATCCAACTGTAAAAATTCAGTCTCAAAATTATTTGGTTTTATAACAGAATTTTGTTTTACACAGTTCACTGTCATTTACTTACTTTGTTGATTCTTTGTAGACTATTGTTGAATATGTGCACAAGAATAGCCAAAAGAACAGTACCATAATGAAGACAAGTAGCACAATTATATTTGAGGGTTCCATTCCTGGGTCCTATTATAATTTAAGATTATCATTGTTTGAACTTTAAAAAAGAAATGTTATTAACTAGAAATGCTCATTAGAAATCACCCTTTATGCAGACTGCAATTTTTCTTGGCTCAGACCAAGTCCAATCAAAGAAATCACAAGGGGATAATCTACAAGATTAGAATGTTATAAGTATACATGCATGTATATTGTTTCCAGGACACCCTCGATAGATATTTTGCAAAGAAAATGCATGTATTTGCACTCACTAAATAAATCTTCTGTCATCTTGCTTTTTGAGTTTGCATTTCATTAAAAAGCATGCTCAGAAAGATATGATATCAACTGCCTTTGCAGGGTTTGCCAAATCTCTTTTCCTGTTGCCCAGGCCAAGTGAATTTTCCATTGGGAACAGTAAAAGCTAAAATACACTTGCCATTGGAAAGATGACAATGTTCTAAATAGATAGTCTTCACGTAAATATCTTAATGATAATTAGTCATATTATGACAATTACATCCACTTATGTTGTCTGCTCCATCCAACATCAAGGATTGTGATTTCTATACATGTACTTTGTTGTTATTTTTGCCACAAGTTTAAATGGTACTTGTAGGGAAAATTCATTTTCCAGTGGAAAAGTCAATGAGGAAGTTAAGCTTGCCTGGGAGAAAGCATTTTTTTAAAAAGTTGGCAAGCCCTGCATTGTATCAAAGTAGCATCCATCAGAAACAAATGTACAGTGCTTTCTATTAAATTGAAACTCATGGTGAATCACACACTTTAGATTACAATTCAAAACTTTCATGAACTCTACATTAGACTGGCATTCACTGTATGTTCAACATAACAGAATTTTGAACTTGAAGAATTTTTTGCATCCCTAAACTTAGCAACCATAGAATGTCATTTGACCTGTTTCATCAAGGGAGTTCAGCATTACACAGGTGCAAAAATCAGTCTTTTGAGACTGTGGGCCATAAACCCGTTGAATGTGCAAAACAGTCCATTCAAGATTGATTGATTGATTGGTTGATTCACTGGAGCTTAACGGCCTATCAACCTCTTTGGCTAATAAGGCCACAAAGTACACATTAAAGTCCAAATCCACACAAGTCTTCACAGGAAAGTCAAAATCCTCACAAGTCTTAATCAAGTCAAGATGTCCCTATTTATTGTCTCTTACGAATTATGTAGGGGATGCGGTGGGTAAATTCCTAACCCCTAGCCCATAGGGCGAGTCCATCCAAGAGTCTGTTGGTACAGTCATCAGTTCAGGTCAATGCAGGCTTATTTTCATCTGATTCTGGGTTTTTCCCTTTTTCCTTAAAGTCACTTCAAAGGCACCACTGACTCACACATGTTCACTAGAGCACAGCAGATGGTCACAATTTTGTCACGAGTACAGCTATCTTCCCCCTCTGTAGTGGACAGCATTTCCAAAGGAATTACACCATTTAAAGCTGTATACTTAGCACACAATGAACCAATTACGTGTTCAACAAGAATGCGAAGATGAGCAATTTTCCTGGTGGATTTGACCTCATGAGCGCTCAGCTGTGGTTTTCCCTTGGTGAATGCTAGGATTTTCACTTCTGCTTGTACATGCCCAACTACATCAGCAATGTCAAAGCCGCTATCAGCCGAAACAACATCACCCGGAACGAGGTGATTAACAAAATCAGAGTTCTAAACTATGTATCTGTCTGAAGTGTGGCCACCCCAACCTCTAGAAATGTAAGAAATGGCACCTGCTGGGGTTATTCCAATCAAATATTTTACTGTATTGTAGTTCTTATAGCTTGAAAATGTATGTGCTCTGGCTACTAAATCTGATGGTGTCTCTGTGAAGATTTCAAAACAGTCAATAATAACTGCAATGTGACCACCAAATGCCCGTCTGAATTCTGTTGGTAGAGTTGCAATCAAGACATGTCGTTCAGGCCAGATGATCAGTGGTTGCATTCTCACAAACATGGCATTGATCACAGTTTGAAAATACAGAGAGGCTGATGTTCTGGACAACTTCATGATATATGCAAGAAGCTGGAAAGGAAGATTGAATCTCAGTCGCATCAAAGTAAGGATCACCATCTCAAAAGGTGACAGCACGCATCTGGATCCACAGCGAAGATACGGTCAAAGATACTCAAACAGTATCATCAGAGTGTTGACATTGGTCAGTCCTGTAAAGTATTTCACTTTTTCATCATCTTCCTCAAAGTACTTCTCATTGAATTTTGAATTTTCTGCATCTGTTTTCAACTTGTCATTTTCAACTAGAAGTCTGTTCAGTTCCTCCTCCATGCCACTGATCATGGCAGATGAAAGGTCAAAGGCACACAAGATTATACGATTGTTTTGGGATACCGACCGTGTCAGTGTGGTTCCTGTGCGCGAGAACCCCGCCATGTATGGACCCAATACCACCCATTCGGTGAGAGTCTCCGCAATGGATGTACCAGTGCATACTTGGACTTAAGCCTACTCGTCATCATTCAGCACGGCTGAAACTACTCGTTGTCAATAGTTGCAAATGATGCAGTACAAACCTGCAGGGACATCTTTTGGAAATATGTCGGGTTCCTTTGCATAAGAAATTCATGGGGAGACATGACTCGGGGACAAGATGCTGTGGCCTAAACTTCTAGATTTGGATTTGCTTGTGTTTTGCAACTTGTGGTGGTAGAACAGGAAAATGGAGGTGGCACTGCCAGCTGCTGTAACAGTACGTAGTAGTTGCAGAGGTAGTGGTGTAGGACCTGGAGGGATCTCTGTCAGCCTGTCTGTCTTTCTGTCTGCCTGTCTCTCTGCCTCTCTCTCTCTCTGCCTGCCTGCATGTCTGTCTCTTGCTCTGTGTGTGTGTGTGTGCGTGTTTGTCTGTCTGTCTGTACCCGGGGCTATAGAATAGTGTCATGTGTTATTTGATCCCGTGTAATACCTGGGGCAGATTTCCCAGGACTAGATGTATGCAGTCCATAGCAATCCAAATGGCGTGTCAGGTCTTAGTTACTGTGATTGCTATAATCCTACACAACATCCAGTCTGTCAGTCCTGGTAATAGATATGTTTCCAAAACCAACCAGTCTTTTTTTTGTCCTCACATTGATAATGACGTGTATGATGACATATATCACTTAAAAATAATACTGGAAATGCCCTTTGTGGATTGGATTGATGGTGTTTTACAGCCTTTCAGCCTTTGTAGGCTATTTAGGGCCAGTAAGCATGCAAATCACTAGAACTGTATAGAGTAAATTATGCAAATCAAGTCACGGTGTCCCTAGTTATTCGCCTCTTACGAATCACATAGGGAGATGCGGTGGGTCAATTCTTACCCCGAACCCACAGGGGGACGTGACAGTGGCTGTCATTAGCACACACAGGTCTGTTGACTTGGATTTGGATGGAGCAGGCATGTCTGCCTGTGCCCTCCTGCAGTCTGTCAACGTTCCTGCCTGCTGCATCAGTTTCTTCACATACCGGACTTACCAGGACCTAGCATGCCTCCCATCTGTAAGAGTAAGAGCTTCTCCCTGATGCAACCTGACACTAAGACATGTTTGATTGGTCCAAAAGGTATAGATCTACATCACAAGTTGTCCATTTCTGCAATAAAATCTTTTAAAGTGTATGCATCATTAGCCCCCCTCCCCTAGCTTGTGCTATTCAGTAAAGCAAATGCTAGTCTTTCACGAATGCTTAGAAGATGTCCTTATAAGCACTTGTCTGGGCTTCCTTGATTTCTCTTTCAATATTCCATCTCTAGAGGGAGCTTACTTCCGGGAATGAATGAATGTGAACAGCCTATAAGCCTGTGTAGGCCGTGAAAGGCCATTATGCATGGAATCAATGAAACTCGAGTGAGCGCAAGTCAAGTCCTGATGTCCCTATGTATTCGCCTCTTATGAATCTTGCAGGGAGATGCGGTGGGTCTATTCTCACCCCCAACCCACAGGGGGATTACTTTGGGGAGGCAAGTGTCATTTACCTAGATCACATGACCCAACTTTCTGGGCTTGGTCTACATAATGAGCGCCTCAATGCCCTAGAACTGAGCTCACATCAGCACTTCATTGTTGGAAGTCCTCTCGCATGATCTTACCAAAGCTCACAAAAGGTTGATGCATGCACACACACACACACACACACACACACACACACACACACACACACACACACACATCAAGCGTTTACTGTGTTGGCTTGGGGGAAACCTTGTGTTCCACAGATCATTTCTCTCGGAGAAGATGCAGTCCCATTTGGGAGATAACTGAAGCATGTGTAAAAAACTTGGTGTCAACTTGCAGATGATCCAGGAAGTCGAGCGTTCTTTCAAAGAAGTGCTCCCAGCCAAGTATATTTTTCAAAGCTTCAAAATTTGATGATGTCGAAACCCCAAGTGTACTCTGAAATGTTTACCCAGTGGATATACTGATGTAAGATGAACCAGTGGGTACACTGATGGAAGATAAACCAGTGGGTACACTGATGGAAGATGAACCAATGGGTACACTGATGGAAGATGAACCAGTGGGTACACTGATTGAAGATGAACCAGTGGGTACACTGATTGAAGATGAAGATGAACCAGTGGGTACACTGATTGAAGATGAAAGATGAAAGATGAACTGGTGGAAGATGAACCAGTGGCTGCACTGGTGGAAGATGAACCAGTGGGTATACTGATAGAAGATGAACCAGTGGGTACACTGATTGAAGATGAACCAGTGGGTACACTGATGGAAGATGAAGATGAACCAGTGGGTACACTGATGGAAGATGAACCAGTGGGTACACTGATAGAAGATGAACCAGTGGGTACACTGATTGAAGATGAACCAGTGGGTACACTGATTGAAGATGAAGATGAACCAGTGGGTACACTGATTGAAGATGAAAGATGAACTGGTGGAAGATGAACCAGTGGCTGCACTGGTGGAAGATGAACCAGTGGGTACACTGATGGAACATGAACCAGTGGGTACACTGATGGAACATGAACCAGTGGGTACACTGATAGAAGATGAACCAGTGGGTACACTGATAGAAGATGAACCAGTGGGTACACTGATAGAAGATGAACCAGTGGGTACACTGATGGAAGATGAACCAGTGGGTACACTGATGGAAGATGAAGATGAACCAGTGGCTACACTGATGGAAGATGAACCAGTGGGTACACTGATGGAAGATGAACCAGTGGGTACACTGATTGAAGATGAAGATGAACCAGTGGGTACACTGATGGAACATGAACCAGAGGGTACACTGGTGGAACATGAACCAGTGGGTACACTGATGGAACATGAACCAGTGGGTACACTGATGGAACATGAACCAGTGGGTACACTGATTGAACATGAAGATGAACCAGTGGGTACACTGATTGAAGATGAACCAGTGGCTGCACTGGTGGAATATGAACCAGTGGGTACACTGATGGAACATGAACCAGTGGGTACACTGATAGAACATGAAGATGAACCAGTGGGTACACTGATGGAAGATGAACCAGTGGGTACACTGATGGAACATGAACCAGTGGGTACACTGATGGAACATGAACCAGTGGGTACACTGATGGAACATGAACCAGTGGGTACACTGATGGAAGATGAAGATGAACCAGTGGGTACACTGATGGAAGATGAACCAGTGGGTACACTGATGGAAGATGAACCAGTGGGTACACTGATTGAAGATGAACCAGTGGGTACACTGATGGAAGATGAAGATGAACCAGTGGGTACACTGATGGAAGATGAACCAGTGGGTACACTGATAGAAGATGAACCAGTGGGTACACTGATTGAAGATGAACCAGTGGGTACACTGATTGAAGATGAAGATGAACCAGTGGGTACACTGATTGAAGATGAAAGATGAACTGGTGGAAGATGAACCAGTGGCTGCACTGGTGGAAGATGAACCAGTGGGTATACTGATAGAAGATGAACCAGTGGGTACACTGATGGAACATGAACCAGTGGGTACACTGATGGAAGATGAACCAGTGGGTACACTGATGGAAGATGAAGATGAACCAGTGGCTGCACTGGTGGAAGATGAACCAGTGGGTACACTGATGGAACATGAACCAGTGGGTACACTGATGGAAGATGAACCAGTGGGTACACTGATGGAACATGAACCAGTGGGTACACTGATGGAAGATGAAGATGAACCAGTGGGTACACTGATGGAAGATGAACCAGTGGGTACACTGATGTAACATGAACCAGTGGGTACACTGATGGAAGATGAAGATGAACCAGTGGGTACACTGGTGGAACATGAACCAGTGGGTACACTGATGGAAGATGAACCAGTGGGTACACTGATGGAACATGAACCAGCGAGTACACTGATGGAACATGAACCAGTGGGTACACTGATTGAAGATGAACCAGTGGGTACACTGATGGAAGATGAAGATGAACCAGTGGGTACACTGATGGAAGATGAACCAGTGGGTACACTGATGGAACATGAA
Source organism: Theodoxus fluviatilis (assembly GCA_034096865.1). NCBI lineage: Eukaryota > Metazoa > Mollusca > Gastropoda > Cycloneritida > Neritidae > Theodoxus > Theodoxus fluviatilis. Next base: position 67,743 of record JAWQFJ010002111.1, on the reverse strand, counting down.
CCAGTGGGTACACTGATGGAACATGAACCAGTGGGTACACTGATGGAAGATGAACCAGTGGGTACACTGATGGAAGATGAACCAGTGGGTACACTGATGGAAGATGAACCAGTGGGTACACTGATGGAACATGAACCAGTGGGTACACTGATGGAAGATGAACCAGTGGGTACACTGATGGAACATGAACCAGTGGGTACACTGATGGAACATGAACCAGTGGGTACACTGATGGAAGATGAAGATGAACCAGTGGGTACACTGATGGAACATGAACCAGTGGGTACACTGATGGAACATGAACCAGTGGGTACACTGATGGAAGATGAACCAGTGGGTACACTGATGGAACATGAACCAGTGGGTACACTGATGGAAGATGAAGATGAACCAGTGGGTACACTGATGGAAGATGAACCAGTGGGTACACTGATGGAACATGAACCAGTGGGTACACTGATGGAACATGAACCAGTGGGTACACTGATGGAAGATGAAGATGAACCAGTGGGTACACTGATGGAACATGAACCAGTGGGTACACTGATGGAACATGAACCAGTGGGTACACTGATGGAACATGAACCAGTGGGTACACTGATGGAACATGAACCAGTGGGTACACTGATGGAAGATGAAGATGAACCAGTGGGTACACTGATGGAACATGAACCAGTGGGTACACTGATGGAACATGAACCAGTGGGTACACTGATGGAAGATGAAGATGAACCAGTGGGTACACTGATGGAACATGAACCAGTGGGTACACTGATGGAACATGAACCAGTGGGTACACTGATGGAAGATGAAGATGAACCAGTGGGTACACTGATGGAACATGAACCAGTGGGTACACTGATGGAACATGAACCAGTGGGTACACTGATGGAACATGAACCAGTGGGTACACTGATGGAACATGAACCAGTGGGTACACTGATGGAAGATGAACCAGTGGGTACACTGATGGAACATGAACCAGTGGGTACACTGATGGAACATGAACCAGTGGGTACACTGATTGAAGATGAACCAGTGGGTACACTGATGGAAGATGAACCAGTGGGTACACTGATGGAAGATGAACCAGTGGGTACACTGATTGAAGATGAACCAGTGGGTACACTGATGGAAGATGAAGATGAACCAGTGGGTACACTGATAGAACATGAACCAGTGGGTACACTGATGGAAGATGAACCAGTGGGTACACTGATTGAAGATGAACCAGTGGGTACACTGATGGAAGATGAACCAGTGGGTACACTGATGGAAGATGAACCAGTGGGTACACTGATGGAAGATGAACCAGTGGGTACACTGATGGAAGATGAACTGGTGGAAGATGAACCAGTGGCTGCACTGGTGGAAGATGAACCAGTGGGTACACTGATTGAAGATGAACCAGTGGGTACACTGATGGAAGATGAAGATGAACCAGTGGGTACACTGATGGAACATGAACCAGTGGGTACACTGATTGAAGATGAACCAGTGGGTACACTGATGGAAGATGAACCAGTGGCTGCACTGGTGGAAGATGAACCAGTGGGTATACTGATAGAAGATGAACCAGTGGGTACACTGATTGAAGATGAACCAGTGGGTACACTGATGGAAGATGAAGATGAACCAGTGGGTACACTGATGGAAGATGAACCAGTGGGTACACTGATGGAAGATGAAGATGAACCAGTGGGTACACTGATGGAAGATGAACCAGTGGGTACACTGATGGAAGATGAACCAGTGGGTACACTGATGGAAGATGAACCAGTGGGTACACTGATGGAAGATGAAGATGAACCAGTGGGTACACTGATGGAACATGAACCAGTGGGTACACTGATGGAACATGAACCAGTGGGTACACTGATAGAAGATGAACCAGTGGGTACACTGATGGAAGATGAAGATGAACCAGTGGGTACACTGATGGAACATGAACCAGTGGGTACACTGATGGAACATGAACCAGTGGGTACACTGATTGAAGATGAACCAGTGGGTACACTGATGGAAGATGAAGATGAACCAGTGGGTACACTGATGGAACATGAACCAGTGGGTACACTGATGGAACATGAACCAGTGGGTACACTGATAGAAGATGAACCAGTGGGTACACTGATAGAAGATGAACCAGTGGGTACACTGATAGAAGATGAACCAGTGGGTACACTGATTGAAGATGAACCAGTGGGTACACTGATTGAAGATGAACCAGTGGGTACACTGATTGAAGATGAACCAGTGGGTACACTGATTGAAGATGAAGATGAACCAGTGGGTACACTGATAGAAGATGAACCAGTGGGTACACTGATAGAAGATGAACCAGTGGGTACACTGATAGAAGATGAACCAGTGGGTACACTGATTGAAGATGAACCAGTGGGTACACTGATGGAAGATGAAGATGAACCAGTGGGTACACTGATGGAAGATGAACCAGTGGGTACACTGATTGAAGATGAAAGATGAACTGGTGGAAGATGAACCAGTGGCTGCACTGGTGGAAGATGAACCAGTGGGTATACTGATAGAAGATGAACCAGTGGGTACACTGATTGAAGATGAACCAGTGGGTACACTGATGGAAGATGAACCAGTGGGTACACTGATGGAACATGAACCAGTGGGTACACTGATTGAAGATGAACCAGTGGGTACACTGATTGAAGATGAACCAGTGGGTACACTGATTGAAGATGAACCAGTGGGTACACTGATTGAAGATGAAGATGAACCAGTGGGTACACTGATAGAAGATGAACCAGTGGGTACACTGATAGAAGATGAACCAGTGGGTACACTGATAGAAGATGAACCAGTGGGTACACTGATTGAAGATGAACCAGTGGGTACACTGATGGAAGATGAAGATGAACCAGTGGGTACACTGATGGAAGATGAACCAGTGGGTACACTGATTGAAGATGAAAGATGAACTGGTGGAAGATGAACCAGTGGCTGCACTGGTGGAAGATGAACCAGTGGGTATACTGATAGAAGATGAACCAGTGGGTACACTGATTGAAGATGAACCAGTGGGTACACTGATGGAAGATGAAGATGAACCAGTGGGTACACTGATGGAAGATGAACCAGTGGGTACACTGATGGAACATGAACCAGTGGGTACACTGATAGAAGATGAACCAGTGGGTACACTGATAGAAGATGAACCAGTGGGTACACTGATAGAAGATGAACCAGTGGGTACACTGATGGAAGATGAACCAGTGGGTACACTGATGAAGATGAGATGAACCAGTGGGTACACTGATAGAAGATGAAAGATGAACTGGTGGAAGATGAACCAGTGGGTACACTGATAGAAGATGAACCAGTGGGTACACTGATGGAAGATGAACCAGTGGGTACACTGATGGAAGATGAAGATGAACCAGTGGGTACACTGATGGAAGATGAACCAGTGGGTACACTGATAGAAGATGAACCAGTGGGTACACTGATAGAAGATGAACCAGTGGGTACACTGATGGAAGATGAACCAGTGGGTACACTGATAGAAGATGAACCAGTGGGTACACTGATAGAAGATGAACCAGTGGGTACACTGATAGAAGATGAACCAGTGGGTACACTGATAGAAGATGAACCAGTGGGTACACTGATGGAACATGAACCAGCGAGTACACTGATGGAACATGAACCAGCGAGTACACTGATGGAAGATGAACCAGTGGGTACACTGATGGAAGATGAACCAGCGAGTACACTGATGGAACATGAACCAGCGAGTACACTGATGGAAGATGAAGATGAACCAGTGGGTACACTGATAGAAGATGAAAGATGAACTGGTGGAAGATGAACCAGTGGCTGCACTGGTGGAAGATGAACCAGTGGGTACACTGATTGAAGATGAACCAGTGGGTACACTGATTGAAGATGAAGATGAACCAGTGGGTACACTGATTGAAGATGAAAGATGAAAGATGAACTGGTGGAAGATGAACAGTCTCCATCCCAACACAACATATTGCAATGACAACTATCCATATTTCTCATGCCTTTTAATTTTGTTGTTGTTTATTTAAAAACTGCAGTGCTTGGTTGACACAATAGTATACACAAAGGCTAACTGCACAGTATGGTCTGCTACTTTCCAAAGGTATGATTCAGATTTGATGTTAGAACATACTGAGAAATGCAACTTGAATGAGAAGGCTAAGCTTGAAAAAAAAAAAAATGTTACTCTACGATGCATAAGTATGCAAATTAAACACCTTTATAAGCAATGAAGGGAAAAACTAGGGGGTAGGAAGCCAAAACAGATATCAGATTTGCAGAAATGTTCATTAGGGCCATTATATGCAGATGGCCAAAGAATAGACACGTTGCAATAATGCAATGGGACTCAAGATGTAAGCCTGCATTTGAGTTATCAGATACAACAAGCACACACAATCTTGGCAGGCGTGAGTGTCAACATGCACTGCTAATAATTATCCATCTGTCCATACACGTATCAACTCGGCAGCACTAGAATCTGTCAACAAGCATATGCATACTCCATATGCCAGGACACTCAATACACAAGCTTGCCCCAATGGATAAACCTCACACTAAGCAGGCAAGCAAGCAAACAATCCAGGGAGAAAAAATTCAGGGGTGAAAATATTCTGGGCATGCGGTATGTTGTGGCTGCACAGGTGCACGCACAAACAAGGCAGCTTGTGATTTATGCAAGATCCAAGCTTGATCCACTGAAAGTTTGACCCGAGTAGGCAGTGATTGAAAACATCTCGTCTGTTGCATAGGCATTAGTTTCCTTACCAGAGGTGCAAACTTCAACAAGACCAGTTCTCAAATGTCACAACTACAAAATGGCGCAAGTTTGATGGTTGCAATAATTTTCACAATAACAACAGCTTCATCAACTGAAAATTACTATCTCCCAAAAAGGAGGGGGGGGGGGGGGACGAGGAAAGAGGGAGAACATTGGAAAACTGACATTCTTCACATTTAAAATGTGAACCAAAAAACCCCACCAATGACATAAAAGCTATGTTCTGTCTGCAAAGAAGACAACACTGATTTCTGCCAATAAACACACATTCTGCTTTGAGTACTGCATCAGCATTTTAGTGAGCACATGATCTACAACAACTACTACAAGGTGATGCATGCAGGGTGCAGCTCTTGGCAAAATATTGCTGTGTCAAAGGTTTTGGTAACGATTCAGCACTGTAAACGCAGTGCCAAGATTCATGTACATTCATCATAAAGAGACATACTGCATAGAACATTTTGGATTGGCATCACTACAGAAAAATGGAACCATTCAGTTCATTAAACCCCTTCCTTAATGAGACAGAGAGCCTTAATGAGGTACAACCGTAATGACAGGGTCAAAGGTCATAATCACACGAGTTAAGCAGATGAAGGGAAATAGCACAGACAGTATAGATCTGCAAAGCCTGCCCTTCCAAAGGCCCTAAAATGCCTGCTCAGTTCAGTTCTACCCTGTAAGTCACACAGTAATCAAATATCTGACTAGCACAGATTCTCACAACAACTGCATCACCTGAACTGCAAACTCATTGGAGGAATATATATGGATTTACAGGTACAAGACAGAAAATAAAATAGTCCAGTTGAGTGCAAACTAAGTATCATGAAGTAATCTGTGCATTCACAATTTTGGGGGTGGGGGTGGGGAGGTGGAGGTGGGTGGGGAAAGACCACGAAAAAACTGTTTGCCATGATTTGGAAAATTCTGCTTCAGAGGATTTTCTTGCCATCTGTCTGTCTTTAGGACATGCATGCATCAAAGGCTCAAAAACCAATATCCACTGATCAGATTCTACAGATTCTGAAAACATCCACATATCAAACCAATAGGTTGTCATCTGATTAAAATGCCACATGAAATAAACAAAATTCCATACATGCCATGATCAAAAGTCAGATGAAGAACAATTCCAACCTTGCATCACAAGCTTTAACAGTTTTCCCTCCCAGGGTAAAACTGTTGCGGGTTTGAAGAGAACAATTCACCTGCATTCTAGGCACAACACTAGTGGGAGTCATTACTTTCTGCCATTGACATGCTACCCGCTCTATTTATCAACAAAAGCATGAACCCTGTATTTTGCGCTGTAATGTCAAGCTTCTCGTTGGAATTGAAACAACACTTATATGATTTTTACAAAGTAAGACTCTGCTGTGTAGCAAGTTTCAGTGTTGATGCACTATGCAAAATATCCACTGTTTTGAGTTTTTCACTGCAGGATGTGTAACTAGAGAGCACTGAGAATGCAAACCTCCGCCAAGGAAACCACAATTTCTCTTCCATGGTCTGAATAATTCAGGCAGGATGTTCTGCTAGCCAGGCCTGAAGCTATGAAGTTTAGTTTATATTAGCGTCTGCTAGCAGCCTCTAAGTGCAGAATGCATATGCCGGTGTCATCAAAAGTTTGAAGTTATCAACTTTGTGATGTACGATAAAATTTCTCGTCATGCCTCCAATTTCCAAACTAAATAACAGACAACCTCCCAAATTTAAGGGGTTGCTTCTTGGCATAGGTAAAAATGGACAAGATATTGCTGAATGAGATAATACTATTCACGACAGCTATTCAGACACATCAGCTCTCAAGCTGATGGTGCATGTTGGGTTATGTAGATGAAGTCAAGCTGATGCAATGAGTCAATGCAGCCTCGCTTCAGCCTGGCTGAATGGCATGGACAAGACACAATAAATACATGCCCAGCTCTGGTAGAGGGCACACGCTTTGTGATGAGAAACACTGCACCATGACATGCAAGGGAAACTGGGGGGGTCAAGCAGTCTCAAAAAACAATCCCCAGTCCCAAGCACTATGGAACTGTCACCATTCTGCACTGCATGCCAACCAGGAGACACACAAGAGAGAATCTGAGGCAAAGTCTCTCATTTCACTCCCGCCTTGGTAGCACGGCTGTGCCAACGAGGCAAATATCAGCAGTAGTTCTTTATTTGTTTTGTGTGTGTTTTTTTCTCCTAGGGTCTCAAGACGAGGTTAGCTGAAGCCATCACTCTCTGGCTCGTCCACCTTCTGTGTGACAGAGTTGTAGTGTTCCCCCAGGCCGTAGGCATGCCGATGGTAGCTGCAAAACACAGAAACATTTCAAATTCCATAAATGCATTGACTGCCTATCGACTGTAGTATTTGATAAAACACACAATGTGAAGGCAAAGTTCTTGATCTTATTAGAAGGGAGAAGAGTTGAAATGGTGACAATGTGATACGAGATATATAAAAGATGCACATTTGAAACATAAAAAGCCTTCAATAAGTGATATCACTCTTACTGGCTACCCCCATCCCCCACCCACACGTACACGTCTTCCACCCAGCAAGGATTTTTGTTAAAGAAAATTTGTGAAAATACTCTTTAGCAACCAAAGCTTACAGAGAATGAGCCATTGCCAATAATTGCATTTGCTTCCAGCTCACTGAAATTCCTCAATGGCCAGTGGAAATACACTGTGTGTAATGAGAGTCTTCCACTTACAGTGAGACCACACACTATGTGGATTTATTTGTAACTTAGGCAGAATCAGGAAAATGATGAGGTGGGATATTATGCAATCGGACACTTTTTTCCATAAAAAAGATGACATACACCTCCTGCAGACAAGAATAATAACCACTTCTTGGTGGCTTTGAAACTTGAAACTCATAAAGTATAAGCAGTAATGGTTCAGCTTTCCGAATATAGTAAAATCTGAAAATTGCTGTGACCCCTCAATCAGTGCAAATCCTGTGCCTTCATTGACCACAGTACCAGACTGACTCAGTTTGGGAGCACTGGACATACATAAGACAGGTTCTCAATCTAGAGAGGCAGGCAGGGTAGACAACTCACACGAGCACAATGGGACTATTGTCATTGTACTCCTCTCCCAAGAAGACCGCTGGCACTTCGGCTTGGATGACTTCAATCCTGGTCTTCAGCACATGACTCAGGGCCCTCAGCTGTGGCAGACAACACGAAGCCATGTGAACATAATGCGTGGCAATGTCAACTCCACACTCAAAGGGATGCAAACCTGTGCAACCACATGTATGCCATACACATCGCTGTGTGAAGATTTCATTCTGTAGGTAAAAAGGTAAAGAAAGGTAAGGGTTTGGTTTTATACAGTGACTTCTTTCATGTTAGGGTCTCAAACTGCTTTACACTTCACAGCTTGATCAATCCTTTGCTAGTTACTCACAACAAACACAGTGACAGACATTTAAGACGCACACAGTCAGGCACCAGCACCAACTCCGCTCCCTGGGGAGTATTCCAACCCGATGCAGACTCATGGCCACATACAAGGGTTAATCACACTACAATTTGCCAACATTGCCCTCAGGTACCCGGTTCTACTCCTGGTTGGGGAGAAGCAATGCTAGTTAAGCATCTTGCTCAAGGATGCAACTCTGAGAACCACGCAGCTTCAAACGCGTACCCACTAGCCGCAAGTGACTGCAGGCCAAACACGCTGACCACTAGCCGCAAGTGACTGCAGGCCAAACACGCTGACCACTAGCCGCAAGTGACTGCAGGCCAAACACGCTGACCACTCGACCACAGAGCCCTCAAATTCTTGAGTTGTTACAGACAACATGAGATCGAGAACACATGAGCTTCATGTATTACAAAGTGAACACACGCACTAAGTGAGAAGTGCACACAGTCATGTGAATGCTATACACATCTCTATGTTAATGCTGCATAAAGCCACCTCTAAGCATGAGGTATTGTGTCAAAGTCATCGATTGTAACACACAAAACATGAGACCATGGGAATACCATGCATGGCCATGGCTACTCTGCACACTGAGAGACACAAGTAGCCAAGTGAACACACCAAAACCCATCCCTATGACAAATGTGACTGGCGTGACCATGCACAGGAAATGAGGCTTTAGTCAGCAAAACAGCTTTCAAGCAAACATCAAGGAATGTCATCAGTGTACCAAGTCACAAATTTGCCTGCCTGAGCTTTACATAACTGTACAAAATGTCAGATTTCCTCTATGCACTTGCTGGTTTTATTTTTCCTGGAATATGGATGAATGAATAAATAATATCATGGTTGAAACATCTCATTTTCTCATTTTTTTTCTGGTTTTAGCTTTGTTTTCTCCAGCACAGTCATAAATTATACTATTTATAGCAACCACTGAGCTGTTGAGGCTCACTCTCAAATTCTCGTCACACTGCCATTTGTAGACAGCAAAACTTTAAGCCTAACATGATCAGATATAGCAGATTCCACAGACCATCTGCTTGGCTGTCAGAGATCTCGTGCCTGCTGTCCTGTGGTGGGTTAGGGGTAAGAATTGACCCACTGCCTCTCCCTTCACAATTTGAAAGATGCAACTGACTAGATAAATTGTGACTAAATTTGCTCTTATTCTAACCAGGTCTCAAGATTTTTCATGATCAATGGCCTTACAGAGCCTACACAAACTGATAGGCCGTAAAACACCATCCATCCATCCACCATCCATCCACCATCCATCCATCCATCCATCCATCCATCCATCCATCCATCCATCCATCCATCCATCCATCCATCCATCCATCCATCCATCCATCCATCCATCCATCCATCATCTATCCATCCTGCATACTGCTCTATTTGACAAGAGTCACATTAGGTAACAAGATGGCTGACATCATATTTTTCATTTGCCAAAGATGGCTGAAATTCCCTACCTCCACCTCTCCACCCCAGGCAGCAGTGTTGGCCACCTCGTCACAGTACTTTTCAAACTCCGCTGCAAATACAAAAGAATGGGCATTCATTACCTCATAAATGCATAATGTGCATTGGTGGAAAAGCTTCCATAAGCGGGCCACATGGGTGGACTCGTCTGAGGACAGGGGTGTTAGAAAGACAGCCAAGCTGACGGGAAACACAACATCTGATTGGCTGCGTTTTTATGATGGTTTTTTTTCTGAATCATCAAATCCTTTTGTCATTCATTCTATGTATAAATCACTGCAAATTTACTGAGAACCAAGATTGCTTGTCAGTCAGATCCTGTTATGTTGCTTGCTAGCTTGTATGGCCCACCAGCTTGGCTGTCTTTCCACACCCCTCTCCTTGCACCAGTCCACTAGTGTGGCCCGTGTATGGAAGCTTTTCTGCATTGGCATCTCTTGGTTTGCCAACAATTCACACAGAGCCAATGAACATCATCACAATATCTCTCAAACCTGCTGAAAATATCAGAAGGACTGACATTCATCACTAAGTTAATGCGTAGCATCAAAAAGCAATCTCTGATTTGTCAACGATTGATACAGGAACATTGAAAATTGCCATCTCATCATATCTCAACTTCTCATGTAAACATCAAATACATACAATCCATTAACAAATTCTAATTGCAAAATATTAACATTAGAAACTGTCCCAGCATATATTTCATCACCATCATACTTCACAGGCACCCCAAAATATGATGCCATGAACAGGCCATGCTAAATATACATTGAATTCCTTAAAAGTACAATAAAATGAAACAAAACAGAATAAATAAATAACTACAAAATAAAATAAAATAAAATAAAACAATAAAATAAATATGACATGAAATAAAATAAACATAAAATTAAAAAGGGATTAAGGCAAGACACGGGTCGAAAAGTTGGGAAAATTTCATATCTGGACGTTTTTGAGATAACATCAGTTTTGAGTAGTTCAAACACTTGCAAATGCCCCCACGTGTTTTTTTCGACCTGTCATTCGATAATTAGTTGAATAAAATGGCTTTTAAAAACATCACTCCTCGAAAAAAACGTTAAAAACGTCATTGATGCATCGTATTTTATGACTTTTGGAAAAATTGTAACTTTCGATCTATTCTACGAAGAGGTTCACGCCCGGTACCGTTGGAAAGCTCGTCTTTTCGATCGAGCACAGCAAGGGAAATCACTCCGCCAACTATAGTGGTCTATTTTTAGTTGATGATTTCAAACAGCGTTCACAGGGTTGTTTGCAAACTCACTAGCCAATCATTGAGCTTAGAGAGGGAATTCCACTTGTTTCAACCAATCAGAGACTCCAAAGCGAGGATTCCCTGGCCCACAATGCATCGTAAACATGGCTGCCGCTTCAACGCTAATTCTCTCAGTTAGTTTATGTTTTGCACCAAATCGAATAAATTCGACTTCAATCAAACAATCAGAGAATGCCCATGAGTGAATAAACTCAACATTATGCCGCGACCGAAAAATAGTGGGCGAAGAGAGCAGCTTTCGGCTGCACGCACCTCGAAAATACTTCGCGGTCAAGGTCGAAAGTCTAGTTCTACTTCGTCAACGCCTGCGTTGACAGTGCCATCGCGATCGCTGCCTCCTCGCCCCTCCATCTCAACTGCCTCGATTCCGGAAGAAACTTCAAACACATCGGCATCAAGGAGGAAGATACAGATGATGCAGGCAGAAGCGAAGCAGCCGATTGAAACCGATCATAAGTGGGTCAACGTGCACTTAGATCAGCTGAGTGAGCTAATGAACGATGTTCTTTGCCCGAACTGTTTTCGGTCTGGTCTCACCTTCAGCATACTATACGATGAAGACAATGGCTTAGCCAGAAAACTTTGCTTGAAATGTGGAGCCTGTGATGCCAGAAGAATGAAGAAAGCTAATGTGGCAGCCTCTGTTCAGGCATAGCAACAGCGCCTACACTATGTCAGTATGTGGCTTCATGCCTTCAACTCAAGGCATCAGAAGAGGAGGCTTCAGGAGGAAGAAGAAGGGGAAACCTATGGTGCTGGAATGGCAAACTGACTTGTTGTTGACTCATTCACAGCATGTGTCTCTGAAGTTGCCTTTATTGACCTTGGCATTTCCTGTGTAGTAGTAGGGCTGATCCTTTTCTCTTGAGCATGAACTTTTCCATCCCTGCATTTTTTTGTACTCACCGCACAAAAACACTAAAAACTGGAAACTGTAAGTTCAGTTTCATTTTTTTAGCATGTGTAGTCCTGCTGGATGAATGTATGAATAAATGAAACAAGTTTTAGCCATGATGGATAGTTTTAGAAGGACTTATGCATGACTAAAAGTTGTTTTTGCCATTTTCTCAAAATGTGTTTTTTTCATAGAGTTCAAATCAATTAATTACTAAAACTCATCACAGGATGATGATGATGACTTGTAATTTTGCAGGTATGTTACATGTATAATAATTTATGAACATACAGACACTTTTTGCTGTAAACTGATTATTTGGCCAGATATGATTTTTTTTCTTTGATGTTGAACCTACTTTATCTGCAATTCGGATATTGATGTGGAAGCAATAAGTACAATTTTTTTACTTTTTGCATTACAAACATAATCTTCTGTACATTTAAAGATAAAGAGTGTACAATTTTAATGCAAAAAGAATTTTCAAGAAATATCAAGTAGTTAAGAAGTTATAGAAATTTAAAAAGATACAGAAATTTGCATATTTTTGCATGTTAGGCGGCCATTTTGGATTACCCATAATTCTAATTACTGTCAAACTTTGATGTTTTGATTAACTGTTATGAGTTCTTTCATGCCAATGAAACAAAAAAATTTCAATAAGCATATTTAAAAATTTCATGCTTCCTAGTAGTGTCTTGCCTTAAATAAATGTAACGCTTGTTACACTTCTGCTGGGACATGAAAGGGAGATCACTCCTACCAAGGTCTTGACACAGGAAGGGGAGGAAGCCATCAGGGTTTTGCCTCATGTAGTCTGCCGTCTGTCTCCGCAGCGACTCATTGGACGACTGCAAAGAGAAATCAACAACATGGACTACAGCGTAGAAGCAAATGCACAGCAAGGAAAACTGATTCTCCATTGTAGGTGATGAAGTATTAATCAAACCCACTACTATGGTTGAAATGGTCGAAGTCGGAAACATTCAAGGACACTGTACCCCAGTTTCAAATCTCACCATTTCTCGCGAGAATGGACATTTATAAACGTCGTTTAGCTTAAGATTACACCCGAATCACGCGGACCGTTAAGGTGCATGGAGTACAGTACCGCCGAGCAAGACGTTTGTCACAAAATGCAGATACATTAACGCGGCCGGATCTTAGAATAACTCCCTGGGCGTGCGAGTCACGTGACTGTAAGGCCGAGATTTCAAAACTGGGGTACAGTGTCCGCGAATGTTTCCGACTTTGACTCATTCAGCACTACTATGCACTGAATAAATACAACAACAAAGTAGTGTGTGTGTGTGTGTGTGTGTGTGTGTTTACCTTTTTTGTGGTAGTTCCTCAAAATGAATGTTGCCTTCAGTAGAGCATATTTTTCTAATTAAACAATGTATTCCAACAAAAAAGTTTGTCTGAAGAAATGGTGCAATATCTGAACAACTCAAAAGCCCTCAACAATTATTCATTTACTGTCATTTTCCTCATTATCCCTAAAATATTTTCTTAAACTAACATTCCAAACCAGCATAATTGTCCAGACCTTTTCAATCACTGAAAAAATTCCACCCTTATTTAATACCTCCCACTGAGTGAGCACTGATCTCACACTAGATTTCATACGACTCTAAGTCTAAATTCTTTTTTGACAGCAATTGAGCACACTGGTATCTGTCAGTATGCCTTAAACTTTGGCAGAAAGTATTCCTGTCTGAAACTGCAAAAATCCCTTACTTTATAAACATTGTCCAATAAAGGTCTTGACACTACCCAGGGAGGTCTACATGAAATATAGCAGATGAGTTGGACTCAAGCTTGCACGGTGATTTGAATACAAGCTTAGAACTGAATGATCTGACCCTGTCCCAATACCCCCGGGTGACCTCTTTAGCTGCTTGAGGCCGATCCTGGCTGAGCTACTGGAGCAGGCCCTGTAAGCCCAGCAGCCACGGCATGGGTTCCAGCTGACTGGGGGCATAAAACAACTCTTGCTGTATGTTAACTCTTAAGTCCCAGCAGATATTTCTCCATCCTTGATGGTATCCCTGTTCCGCCCTTCTCCACCCATCGGAGGCTATTTTTCATAGGCTAGCTCTTTAGTCCCTGTAACGTAGATGGTCAGTTAAATTGCCTGTCTTGTAAAGAAGCTATGAAAAGTATCCTTAGATGGGCGGTCAAGAGTGGAACAGGAATCCCAGTCAAAGGGGGAGAGAGCCGCTACAGGGACTTAAGAGTTAATCTTGAAAGAGAACAGTTTTTGCTCTTCTGTTGTGGCAACCCCATGTGGCATGTGGCATTTCCTTTTGATGATGTTAGAAATGGGTCAATCATGGGAATGAGGTCTACTCATACTCTCAACTCACCTGGATGTCTCTCTTGGCCAGCTGGTGACTGACAGCATTGTAGAGACTGGAAGTCCAGGGGAAAATCACAGTAAGTGTCACGGTCAATCATATTTGCATTCCTCAAGCATTCCTCAAGCATTCACTTGCTGGTGATTGACACAAGCGATATTGGGTCCATGCCAAGCAGAGACCAATACTATAATAACTCCTCTGTACATTCCCAATCCACAAACTGACATGGGTGGGTGGTGGTGGGTATGTATACACACACACACACACACACACACACACACACACACACACACACACACACACACACACACACACACACACACACACACACACACACACACACACACACACACCAGTAGAATCGACTCCAGTAGAGGAGGTGAAAAAATGTTCTACATTTTTGTTAAGTTTGAGAGAGTGTCATCTAGTATTGAACACATGATCTCTAGGCAAGGACAAACTTCAGAAAGACTTGCTTTATCAAATAAATGAAAAAAAACATTGTTTCCTTTTCTGGAAATTATTCTTGCACATATCTGATCTCCATCTGCTTCAGATTATATATATATACACATAACTTAGTATACTGTTCAAAATATGGAGAGAAAAAAAAGAGGGGGTGGGGGGGAGAAAGTGACAAATACTTTCCCAACATTTTTCTGATTGTGTTTCATCAAAATGGCACTAATCGTACATAGCTCAGTGAGAGATTTTTGGGGATAAAATATCAAACCTTAACTAAGGAGATAAAAAAGAAAACAACATCCATCTTACCAGTTTCCGTCAGAGTTGATCTGAAACAAGCAAGAAACCAAAGTTGTTATGACCACATGTCATGGAAACTGCAAATCACAGAATCTCTTAGTTTTCACAAAATCTAAACTCCTGTGTCCTACATTTCAAAATTAGAATTCAAGGTCATTTGTTCAATTTCTTCATGAGCAGTAAAACGGCTATAGCAAATTCTTTTTTGTGCAGAAATTCAGCTTTACCTTCAGTACATTCAACTTAGCATTCATATGTAAACCCTGAGAATCAAACATCTCCATGGCACTAGCCAACTACTGTCCATCTAAAGCAAGCTGATTTACACTGGTAGATTCAGTAATGAGAAGACAGCAGATTAACGGCATATGGAATGACCATCTTCACTCAGAAAACTGTAACCCACATCATATGCTCTGGTTCAATCCAATGCTTTACTGCTTTGTCTCACACTGTGTAGTAGTTTATTTCTCGAATAGTTTAACAGCTGCCCCTTTTCATTTCACTTGTGACATGGTTTCATCCTGCTTAACAGTTGGTGGAAACCCATTGTCACATACTGCATATGACAATCAGAATTTGTCATTCAGCACATGTTGACTGTAAAACAATCCATATTTTTCATGCAGTGGACACAGAACTTGTGCCAAGTGTTCTGCATGGAGATAATTGTTCAGTTTTTAAAATAAATTACCTACCTGCAGCCTAAGTCAATTATTCTCATGAGTCATGGAACCTTGCAGAGGGTAAGTGCTTCCATTTTGATATTTCATTTTTGTGATTGTGGTCTCAAGCATCAAACATCTACAGACTACACTCAATCAAACCCAACATCACAAGTCTGTCAAAAACAGTAAGACAACATCCTACCTCAAACATCTACAGACTACACTCAGTGAAACCCAACATCACAAGTCTGTCAAAAACAGTAAGACAACATCCTACCTCAAACATCTACAGACTACACTCAGTGAAACCCAACATCACAAGTCTGTCAAAAACAGTAAGACTGAGCGTCCTACCTCAAACATCTACAGACTACACTCAGTCAAACCCAACATCACAAGTCTGCCAAAAACAGTAAGACAGTGTCCTACCTCAAACATCTACAGACTACGTAGACTCAGTGAAACCCAACATCACAAGTCTGCCAAAAACAGTAAGACAGTATCCTACCTCAAACATCTACAGCTACACTCAGTGAAACCCAACATCACAAGTCTGCCAAAAACAGTAAGACAGTGTCCTACCTCAAACATCTACAGACTACACTCAGTGAAACCCAACATCACAAGTCTGCCAAAAACAGTAAGACAGTATCCTACCTCAAACATCTACAGATTACACTCAGTGAAACCCAACATCACAAGTCTGTCAAAAACAGGAAGACAGTTTCCCACCTCAAACATCTACAGACTACGTAGACTCAGTGAAACCCAACATCACAAGTCTGCCAAAAACAGTAAGACAGTGTCCTACCTCAAACATCTACAGCTACACTCAGTGAAACTCATCATCACAAGTCTGCCAAAAACAGTAAGACAGCATCCTACCTCAAACATCTACAGCTACACTCAGTGAAACCCAACATCACAAGTCTGCCAAAAACAGTAAGACAGTGTCCTACCTCAAACATTTACAGACTACGTAGACTCAGTGAAACCCAACATCACAAGTCTGTCAAAAACAGTAAGACAGCGTCCTACCTCAAACATCTACAGCTACACTCAGTGAAACCCAACATCACAAGTCTGCCAAAAACAGTAAGACAGTGTCCTACCTCAAACATCTACAGCTACACTCAGTGAAACCCAACATCACAAGTCTGCCAAAAACAGTAAGACAGTGTCCTACCTCAAACATCTACAGACTACGTAGACTCAGTGAAACCCAACATCACAAGTCTGCCAAAAACAGTAAGACAGTGTCCTACCTCAAACATCTACAGATTACACTCAGTGAAACCCAACATCACAAGTCTGTCAAAAACAGTAAGACAGCGTCCTACCTCAAACATTTACAGACTACACTCAGTGAAACCCAACATCACAAGTCTGTCAAAAACAGTAAGACAGCGTCCTACCTCAAACATCTACAGACTACACTCAGTGAAACCCAACATCACAAGTCTGTCAAAAACAGTAAGACAGCGTCCTACCTCAAACATCTACAGACTACACTCAGTGAAACCTAACATCACAAGTCTGTGAAATACAGTAAGACAGCGTCCTACCTCAAACATCTACAGACTACACTCAGTGAAACCCAACATCACAAGTCTGTGAAAAACAGTACGACAGTGTCCTACCTCAAACATCTACAGACTACACTCAGTCAAACCCAACATCACAAGTCTGTGAAAAACAGTACGACAGTATCCTACCTTAAACATCTACAGACTACAATCAGTGAAACCCAACATCACAAGTTTGTACTGTCAAAAACAGTAAGACAACATCCTACCTCAAACAGTAAGACAACATCCTACCTCAAACATCTACAGACTACACTCAGTCAAACCCAACATCACAAGTCTGCCAAAAACAGTAAGACAGTGTCCTACCTCAAACATCTACAGACTACACTCAGTGAAACCCAACATCACAAGTCTGCCAAAAACAGTAAGACAGCATCCTACCTCAAACATCTACAGACTACACTCAGTGAAACCCAACATCACAAGTCTGCCAAAAACAGTAAGACAGTGTCCTACCTCAAACATTTACAGACTACACTCAGTGAAACCCAACATCACAAGTCTGCCAAAAACAGTAAGACAGCATCCTACCTCAAACATCTACAAACCACACTCAGTGAAACCCAACATCACAAGTCTGCCAAAAACAGTAAGACAGTGTCCTACCTGAAACATTTACAGACTACGTAGACTCAGTGAAACCCAACATCACAAGTCTGCCAAAAACAGTAAGACAACATCCTACCTCAAACAGTAAGACAACATCCTACCTCAAACATCTACAGACTTCACTCAGTGAAACCCAACATCACAAGTCTGCCAAAAACAGTAAGACAGTGTCCTACCTCAAACAATTACAGACTACACTCAGTGAAACCCAACATCACAAGTCTGCCAAAAACAGTAAGACAGCATCCTACCTCAAACATCTACAGACTACACTCAGTCAAACCCAACATCACAAGTCTGCCAAAAACAGTAAGACAGTGTCCTACCTCAAACATTTACAGACTACGTAGACTCAATGAAACCCAACATCACAAGTCTGTCAAAAACAGTAAGACAGCGTCCTACCTCAAACATTTACAGACTACGTAGACTCAGTGAAACCCAACATCACAAGTCTGCCAAAAACAATAAGACAGCGTCCTACCTCAAACATCTACAGACTACACTCAGTGAAACCCAACATCACAAGTCTGCCAAAAAGAGCAAGACAGTATCCTACCTCAAACATCTACAGATTACACTCAGTGAAACCCAACATCACAAGTCTGCCAAAAACAGTAAGACAGTGTCCTACCTCAAACATTTACAGACTACGTAGACTCAATGAAACCCAACATCACAAGTCTGTCAAAAACAGTAAGACAGTGTCCTACCTCAAACATTTACAGCTACACTCAGTGAAACCCAACATCACAAGTCTGCCAAAAACAGTAAGACAGTATCCTACCTCAAACATCTACAGATTACACTCAGTGAAACCCAACATCACAAGTCTGTCAAAAACAGTAAGACAGTGTCCTACCTCAAACATTTACAGACTACGTAGACTCAGTGAAACCCAACATCACAAGTCTGCCAAAAACAGTAAGACAGTGTCCTACCTCAAACACCTGCAGACTGCGGGCATCCAAGATGGCCTTGATCTTCTGGGACTCCAGGTGTCTGGATCCAAGCAGATTCTCAGTCTCTGCAGCGGAGATGCGATCCTCTTTTTCCTTCTCAGCCTGCTGTTTCTTCTCCTGAAAGACAAAGTAACAACATACAGTCCACACGCCTCTAGAGGTCCTTTCCTCTGCTTTATGCCTGGCAGCACTCCATCACTCTGTATACAGAACTAACACCGCCCGAGAATTTTTTCAAGTTTCAGCTCCTCAGGCAGGAATTGATCCCTTAACTTCTCAGTGAACGTCCAAGTGCCCTACTGCACATCCCCATGATACATTATGATCAACCTTGTAACAAAAGGGCAGCTGTGAATGCAGAGAGTGACACTTTCTAGGCTGCTGTTACCTGTGCTAAGACTACAGAAGTTGGTACACAAGTGAGAGCAGTCACAATAGATTTCACAAGGTATCTAGTGGTAGAGCCTTAAGTCACTGTTTTGAGCGATGGTGGACTGCTGTAATGTAATGATGATCATGAGGATGGTTATAAAAAATTGGAAATGACAAGTATAAAAAGTTACATATCAGACAAAGACAGTGATTGTCACAAGATTATTCAAACAAAGACCTGTGTGCTTTTCTCAACCCTAAAAATAAAATTGTTATCATGTACTGTTTTTCTAATAAAACAAAAATTTCAAGTTTTTTTTCTCTCCATATGATAAGGTATTCACAGTCCAAATCCCTTAAAAAACTCATCAAAACCCCTTCAACACAAGGTAAAGTTCTCTGGCTCAGCAAATCCACAACATTCTGCCTGCCCATGTTCAAGGTGAACATGTTATCCACCCACAATTGGCTGGGGAGGGTTGCATTACACCAAGGCATGCTTGCCTGCCACAGCTAATTCTGTTCCTTTACTAGCTCACCCCACCCAACACACAGGTAATAATTGGTAGTGGGCTGGTCTGCTTCGACCTCTGACCTGCTTGCATCAGGTCTGAATTCCTTGGAATGAAAAGCTGAGCCGGAATGCATACACCCTGTGTTTACCTCCCTTTCAGTCTTGGCAGCCAGAGTCCAGACTCTGACCTGGTCAGCGTGGTCACTGTGTCTGGCCACGGCCCTCTGCCTTGAAAACACTCCCCACAATGTTGCTTCTACTCTATCAACCTTTCTTTTCCATCCATGTTACCTTAACTACAACTTTTTTTCTTGCTGGCCTTCACATAATTAAAAAAACAAGGACAAACACCCTACCTCAGACAACCATAACTGCATTTCAGCACCCATCAATCTGTGGACAGCCATTGTCTGCCTTGGTTGCCATGGCCCTGTACCTCTGGTGTGGGGCTGTGGACCCATCCCCAGCACAACTGACCTCTTTCCAAATCAACAGACCACTATGCCATAACTAGGCTGCACATTGGTGCTTACTCAACCAAGGTTTGCAGTGCATAAACCAGCCTGTGCTGTTCTCCATTAGTGAGGCAAACAGAAGCAAATAGGGTGATCACTCAGTGGCAAAGCCAGCCATGCAGTATAATTGCTTTGAAATTGCATTCCTTAGGATGTCAGAGTCACAGGCTTTTAGTTCATCTATAGAAGTGTCTTATCTGTTTTCACCCTAACAACAGTTTCCAGTGTTTTAAATGTGCAGAGTAGACTACAATGGTCAATACATAAAAATTGGGTCATCGTGCACTTAGATCAGCTGAGTGAACTGATGAAGGATCGATGTTCTTTCCCGAACTGTTTTCTGTCTGGTCTCACAATCAGCATACTATACGATGAAATCAATGGCTCAGCCAGCAAACTTTGCTTGAAATGTGGAGCCTGTAATGCCAGAAGAATGAAGAAAGCTGATGTGGCAGCCTCTGTTCAGACATAGCAACAGCGCCTATACTATGTGGCTTCATGCCTTTAACTCAAGGCATCAGAAGAGGAGGTTTCAGGAGGAAGAAGAAGGGGAAACCTATGGTGCTGGAATGGCAGACTGACTTGTTGTTGACTCATTCACAGCATGTGTCTCCCTGAAGTTGCCTTTATTATCCTGTGTAGTAGTAGGGCTGACCCTTTCCTCTTGAGCATGAACTTTTCCATCCCTGCATTTTTTGTACGGGGGGGGGGGGGGGGGGGGACTGATTCACTGCACAAAAACACTAAAAACTGGAAACTGTAAGTTCAGTTTCATTTGTTAGCATGTGTAGTGCTGCTGGATGCATATATGAATAAATGAAACAAATTTTAGCCATGATGAATAGTTTTAGTAGGACTTATGCATGACTGAAAGTTGGTTTTGCCATTTTCTCAAAATGTAAATTTTTTCGTGTTAAAAAAACAAACAAACTATAACTCATCACAGGATAATGATGATGACTTGTAATTTTGCAGGTTTGTTATTTGTATGATAATTCATAAACATACAGACATTTTTTCCTGTGGATTGATTATTTGGCCAGATATGATTTGTTTTCTTTGATATCAAACCTTCTTTATCTGCAATTCGGATATTGATGTGGAAGCAATTATACGGTACAGTTTTTGTTTCCTTTTTGCATTGCAAACAAAATCTCATGTACATTTGAAGATAAGAGTGTAAAATTCTCATGCCAAAAAAATATATATATATATAGTAGCTAAGAAGTTATAGAAATTTGAAAAAATACATACATTTGCATGTTAGGCAGCCATTTTGGATAATCCATAATTCTGAATATTGTCAATCTTTGATGTTTTGATTTACTGTTATTAGTTCTTTCATGCCAATGAAACAAAAATGTTTTAATAATCATGCTTAAAAATGTCATGCTTCCTGTAGTGTCTTGCCTTTATCACAGGTCACGAAATACGAAAAGCAAGGGATGTCGTACTGTTTGTATTTTACATCAAGCAGAGAAAATGTTGCAGAGAAAGAGGATTCATGTGTTGGTCTAATCAATATTCTAGTTATGCACTTATGAAAGCACACATATCTGCAATCACCCATGGAAACTCAGCAAACATCCATGGAAACATCTATAAAAATCTCACTAACTGTACATAGAATTGACAGGTGTTGTAATCGAGATTCAACATATAAGGCATTAATTTAGTAATGAGTATTGAGTACTCTTCAATACTCTTAGTGTCTTTAATTTCATCTGTAAATGTATCTCTTGTATAGTTATTTTTTGCTATACTGTTTTAAAGTTTGTAAATAGTGGATATAATCAGTAGGGTCATCGGCTGAATAAAGATCAATCAATCAATCAATGAATCAAACAATCAATCAATCAATCTCTCTCCACCCCTCACGCCTCTCCTTCTCTCAGACACACATTGACACAAGCACACATATATACATACACACAAACACATGAGTATGCACGAACACATTTATATACACATGCACTAACATGCACACACTTGTACAGAAACACAAACACACACAAAACACACACACACATGCATGCACACACAAAACACACACACACATGCATGCACACACAAACACACACACACATGCACACACAAAACACACACACACATGCATGCACACACAAAACACACACACACACATGCACACACAAAACACACACACACACACACACACACATGCACACACAAAACACACCTGCATGCACACACAAAACACACACATGCATGCACACACAAAACACACACACACACACACACAAAACACACACACACACACAAAACACACACACAAAACACACACACACAAACACATGCATGTACACACAAAACACACACACACACACACGTACACACAAAACACATACACGCACGTACACACAAAACACTTACACACACACACGCATGTACACACAACACACACACATACATGCACGTACACACACAACACACACACACATGCACGTACACACAAAACACACACACACACATGCACGCATGTACACACAAAACACACACACACACACGCATGCATGTACACACAAAACACACACACGCACGCATGTACACACAAAACACACACACACACACGCACGCATGTACACACAAAACACACACACACACATGCATGTACACACACACACACACAAAACACACAAAACACACACACACACACACACACACACACACACACGTGCATGTACACACAAAACACACACACACACTCATGTACACACAAAACACACACACACATGTACACACAAAACATGCATGCATGTACACACAAAACACACACACACACACAGGTACACACAAAACATGCACGCATGTACAAACAAAACACACACATGCATGTACACACAACACACACACACGCATGCATGTACACACAACACACACACACACACATGCACGGAATTGTACACACACACACACACACACGCATGTACACACAACACACACACACACACACACGCATGCATGTACACACAAAACACACACACACACACACATGCACATGCACGCATGTACACACAAAACACACACACACACACACACACACACACACGCATGCATGTACACACAAAACACACACACACACACATGCACGCATGTACACACAAAACACACACACACGCACGCATGTACACACAAAACACACACACACACACACACACATGGTCCAGAACCTCCATGCAGCAGACACCTGCAAACACGTCCAAACCACAGCACCAAGAACTGTATGAATATGGAGGACTGAAGCAGCATGTTTTCTATCTGAGGTGCATTATGATGTGCTGTATTCACTTTGGCCTATTCAATGAGCCCCTTCTCAGTTGCATGCTTGTCATACCTTCTCCCCCCCCCCCCCCCCCAAAAAAAAAAAGGGGGGGGGGGGGGCAGGGGGGGAAAGGGATAAAGTGAACATCGAGGTATCTGATAACAAAACAAAGTTTCCTGAAGCGCCTCCTAAAAGTACCACTGTTCATAAAATTGAAGGTGGAGGGGGGGGGGGGGGGGGTGGGGGTGGAAGAGGGGGTGGGGGGTGGAATGGAGGGTGGAGGGTGGAGAGTGGAGGGTGTGGGGATGGAGGGTGGAGGGTGGAAGGCGGAGGGATGGAGGGTGGAGGGTGGGGGGTGGGAGTGGAGGGTAGGGGGTGGAGGGTGGCAGATGGAGGGTGGACAGTGAAGGATGGAGGGTGGAGTGAAGGGTGGGAGTGTAGGGTGGGGGTTGGAGGGTGGAGGGTGGGCGTGGAGGGTGGGGGGTGGACGGTGGACGGTGGGGGATGGACGGTGGGGGGTGGGGGATGAAGGGTGAGGGGTGGAGGGTGGAGGGTTGAGAATGGGGGGTAGAGAGTAGGGGCTGGAAGGTGGAGGGTGACCTCACAGAGCATCTTGTATCTTCGCTTATCTATGGCCTGTCTTTCCTCTGGAAGGAATTAGATTATTCTAGATAAATATTTGAATTTATAAATGTTTACCATCACCTCTAGTCACATGGCATCCATTACTAATGAGAACATACCTATCTTCAATCAATGAATGAAACAACACCATCCCTGTCCAAAGAATACCCCACTTCACCCCGACCCAACACCCCATGCACACATACAGATGTATAAATACAGATACACATGTAGACACATGAACTTTTTATATGTACACTCTAATAAGTGTGTGTAAATACACGCGCGCACGCACACACGCACGCACGCACACATGTGCACGCGCACGCACGCACACACACATGCGCACGCACGCGCGTGCACGCACACACACACACACAGTCGCGGTTGGGGTAGGTGGAAGGTGGCTCGACCCCCAACCGGACAGTGAAAAAAAAGAGGGAAATTCCTTCCTCAGTCACTAATCACATTTAAAGACAAAGACGTCACAAACCGAATCCTACGTAACAACTACTAACCAATTACATAGACATCTTTCAAACAAAACTCTCATTAACTGAACATACAAATGAAAATGAAAAGAAGAAACAAAAACAATTATTAAAAAAAAACTTTTAAAACCCGCCCAGCGGGCTTAAAAATTATAGTTCTTAGTACAATCTTCCATCCTCCTCTATCCATCTCTCTCCTATTGATATGTGATGCCGACCGCNNNATTGTCCACAATTTTCATTTTCTGATCACAGAACAGTTCTAATCATAACTCGCTGAGTCGCTCACAGTTGCAGCTAGTGTGCACATTTCTTTGCAATACACAATACTGATCTTGATTAAAACTCAGAATTTAATAATAGAGCAACTAGTGTTTGTCACGGCCCGAGTGGATGACTACTGATGGGAATTGTAGTCCCGTGCGATCATGGATCCAATATACAATGTCCATGGGAGCGACAATTACGCGTCTGATCATACCCTCACCTTATTTACGTCAAGATCTAAAAATAGCATTAGCAAACGGAAGTGGCCGACTTATCGCAATGCCTGCTGGGAAGCAGAGAGACCGCACACTTATATCGCTTTCAAACTTGTGATAGTTTGATCGAAATCGGACCAGTTTTAGCTGTGATCAAAATCGGACCAGTTTTAGCTGTGTTGTGGTGATTTTTCTCGAGATTTCGACTGACGTTCTGACTTTTTTCGCGTCATGGCCGAAGGAAGCGACATGGATGCTGATTTTGACGATGTCTGATGCGAGAGATGTTGGAAGAGGAATCGTCGGAGGAAGAGTTTCTAGGCTTCCAAGGATCGTGGCAGACAGAAAATTTTCGTTCTCGTATGCGACACGCCTTTCGACGCGCTCAAGGAGTAAAGATTGACATCCCCTCGGACGCAAAACCTCTTCATGTCTTCTCTGATCTTCACAGACGCGATCATGCGCGATGTGGGAACGCTTGTGACAGAGACACATCGGTATGCTGAGAGAGAGAGAGAGAGAGGAATCCACCTCCTACCAGCTCCAAGTGGGCACTTGTGACAGTTCCTGAGATTAAAACTTTCATCGGTCTCTCCATCGCAATGGGTGTGCTTCGCTTGCCTGAGAAGCTAGATTTTTGGCGACAGAAGTGGCTTTTCCGTCGACGTAGTTTTCGAGACTAAGTTCCCCAAGGCAATCGAGAGACAGATTCCTTTCTCTGTGGCTGTACCTGCATCTACAATTAGGTCCCCAATAACTTTCTTCACTGCTCACAAGAATTGCAAGGTATGAGGTACAATTATGAAAGGGATTTGATTGATAAAATCAGTTGGATGGAAATTGGTGATTCAGATATTAATTATTATCTGAATCTCTGATGTGTGCAGTTGTTTCAAACACCATCTGATGAGTACCATTTCAAAATCTGTATTAAATAATCTACATTTAACAGAGATTGGTTTGTTGTTTTTTAACTAAATATTCTGTTTGAATGTTTTTGCTAAACAATTCCAAAATACTCTCATACCTAATTATTCTTCTCAATAATATAATTATTGTTCTTGAATTGTTCCAGAATGTGCAGTCAGTTTTCTGGAATTTCATCTTGAATTGTTCCAGAATTATCTGTCAGTATTCTATAATATTCTGGAATAACATTCCAGAATAATCTGGAATAATTCCAGAATTATTCTAGAACTGTGTTTCCTTCTTCGTCTGTAAGGATTCAAGAACATTCATTACCATTCTAGCATATTCTAGAATATATTCTAGAATATTCTAGAATATATTCTAGAATATTCTAGAATATATTCTAGAATATTCTCTTGAATTCTCATTTAACCTTCTGTCATTATTCCAGAACCTTGGACTTTGGTTCCAGAAGTCATATTCTAGAATATTCTGGAACATTTCTAGAATTGTTCTGGAAAGATTCCAGACCGTTTCGCCGGTACTGGAAGGTGGCTCGATCCCCAACCGGACAGTGAGAGAGAAAAGAAAAAGGGAAATACCATCCTCAGTCACTAATCACATTTAAAGACAAATACGCCACAAACCAAAAACGACGTAAAAGCAACCAACCAATTACATATAATCTTTCAAATCAAACTCACGAACTGAACATACAAATGAAAATGAAAAGAAGAAACAATTACTTAAAATGAAAACCTTTAAAAACAGCCCAGCGGGCTTAACATTTATAGTTCTTAGTACAACTCTTATTCTTCTCTCCTCTCCGCCTCCTCTAAATATATATATAGGCAAGGGAGAACACCAAGAATAAAATAAGGCATACAAACTGTTCTGCACGAGCCACTGCAGAACCAAACAAAACAAAAAACACGTGCAAAACGTTCGGAACATGCGCCTTGCTGACTGCGCATAACGCTTAAAGGCGTATCAAGCTGCACTAATCAAACAATGCTAAGTGGACTTAAAGTCACACCACCCACCATGAGTCGCGACAGACCCTCAAACTTTGTGTAAAATTAAAAAATAATAAACTGAGTCGTGACAGAGGGACAGACGGACGGATGGACAGACAGATGGACGGACGGATGGACAAACAGAAAGAGATAAAGAGAGCTCAAGTGCTCCGACAACTCTTACTAAATTTCAATAAATTTTGTTCTTGTCAAAATCAGTCCCAACTTATACCACCAACAAAATCTTATGTTTGTGCACACGCATACATTCATCCTTGGGGCTTTCAGACTTGCCTCCATCTCCACATGAGTGCAAATGACAAATTATCTATTGACCAGTCTTTCTGTACTACTGTTTCAAAAGGCTGGCACATACCTTAAAGTTCAAATATGTAAAGCAGCAAAAAACGCAAGAGGAAAAGCAAGAGCAGGAGGAGCAAGACAGGAAAACAACGAGAAGTCAGAGAAATAGATGTACATACATAAGTCAAGGCAGCGGAAAGTACTGATATAGACAAAAATGTGAGACCTTTAATTAACTCTTAAGATCCTGTGATGCCCATTACCGCCCACTATGCTCAATCCTGTACCATCCATAGCCGCCCACCCTGCTCAATCCTGTACCGCCCATTACTGCCCACCCT